>JAPYZM010000205.1:0-41174 GCA_030522845.1 Psyttalia concolor
AATTGTTGGCTGCGAACAAACCTATCGGTTTAAGATGCACAAATAATAAAAGAAAGTGAAAATAAATATTTCTTTCAATAATCTCCCAACAGCTGACACTCGTCGACGGAATTTCAATTGCGAAAGCAATTGTTGAAAGATGTTTATTTAAAACTCTCGCATTATGGAGTTCTACGCAGAAGTCACGTGCGTTGAAATGCATACCGGGTAAGGGGGGAAGCTAAAAAATTTATAAATAAATCCAACTTGTAACCTTGAGACGTCCACCAACGGCGTAATATTCTAATTTCGAATATTGTCCCTGGTTGCACTGATTTTTTTTTCTCATTTAATACACCCGCGATGATAATGCAAACGTCGAGAGAACCAAGGGATTGAGTTGAAAAAAATCAATCGAGGGGAAAAAACATTCTCGATCATGTCTCAAGGGCATTTAAATATAATTTTAAATGATTTATTACGCCCTCGTGATCCGCGGTTATCCAGAGCGGAGCGACAAATTAACAGATGCATGCTATTGACGTAGAATTATATCGAGAATAAAAGTGAAGTACATGAGAGTTTGAAAAAAACTTCCTCACATTTCCTACTTCACTAAAAAAAAATCGAATAAATCGAGAACTGTCGCGTGAGGGTAGGAAAATATTTCTGGAGGCAAGGAAACGACCCGAGTGCTTCCAATCTTCTCGTCAATTGAACAAAAACGTTCCCTCACAATGTTTATGATAATAAAAAATATCGGAACTAAAATCGATCGAAAAAACGCTCGAAACGGCCGCCCGCCGATTGGCTTTTTGCGTAAGGACTTAGACTGGAAACCTAAAGGTCGTGGGTTCAAATCCAACCTCCGTCGATTTTTTTTTTATTTACAATTTCGCGATTTCCAAACGACTTGGACGCAAGGTAACTGCCGAGAAGCTTCTTCCCAAAAAGACTCGATTGTCGTTCCCTTGCAAGAGACTTTCCTCCGTTTCCTAAAAAAAAAAATAGTCACTTGAAATTTGTACCTCAGTATCATTGATTCGACGAGCAAGATTGGAGAAGAATAAACCACTTGAACTTCAACAGTCACATTTTAGGTGACACCACCACTCACTGATGTTTTTAAATAAATCAAACAAAATCCCAATTAATCCTCCAGCACTCTCATTAGCACAAATGATTCCCTCCAAACTCGGAGAACGTCTGGCGAATGGAGAAGCCGACGGGAAGTGAAGAAAAACCTGTCGGAAATGCTGTCGTTTTTTTTATATTCTTTTTCAAGTGATCACGGTTTGACGGTCGCGTAGAATCTGGGCCAGCTCATCACAGACGGATGAAAATAGCGTTGGTAAAGAGGCGCTCGCTCGTTGTGAATATTCCCAAGACAATTTTACTCTCATCATCCCCCACCCGATGATACTTCGATAATGATTCTTTTTTCCCGAAACGCGTGGCGTATTTCTCATAATCTTCCTTATCCACCTCTTGCTCCCATCCCTTCCCGTGGCTCCCGACGTCATAGACGAGTCAGCCAATCGTGACGACGTGTTTTTATGACGTTACTCGTCGTTCACTTTGGTCTTATCACTCATGCTATTTCGCTGCATGATGAAATCCGCGGATTTTGGTGATTCACAGTTTGATAAGACAAAATCACTCCAGGGAAGGCCAAAATTATTTGACGACAATGATAACAATTGAGAGCAGAGTCTGATGGATTAGGGAGAATATGGGAAATTGATGAGAATGTCGTTAGGCGATGTCATTAAGTGGGGAAAAAAATACAGGAATAACTGGGGTATATTCATTTGTGGGTGGGCACATAGGAACTGCCTTTGTGTGGCTGGTGGGCTCGATGGTACTGGCGGCGATGGCGCATGCTGAGGGAGCTTTCTGGGTCGGGTTAGTTGGTTAAGTTACTGACCTCCAAAACCAGTCGCCTCTCGGGGATCGAACTGGATTGAGATTCATTTTAGACAACAACGTCGAGACAATGGGCGGTCATGGGCAGCGAAACCAGGACGAACGAGCCATCCTAAGACTTCGAACTGTTGCTATTTCTGATGATTAAGAACCTTCCGACCCTAGTTTTTTTTTATTTCGTGTTCTTGGGCAGTCTAGGGACCTCACGGAACAATGAAATCAAGGAATGACTGGAGAATTTGAGAAGAGGCGGCCAGAATTTTCTGTCAAGTTATCCTGGGCGAAAAAAAATGGCGGAGACCAGCGACGGACTCTAATTAATTGGGGGACAAGCTGGAAGAGCTGCTCACTGATGAATCATGCTCTAGAGGAAGAGAAAAAATCCTGCTACATCTGACGCCCGCAATATAATATCACCGACAGGGTCACTCTGATATCAGCTCCACCTGATAACCATTCAGTGCCGCAGGTGGTCCTGTCACTCGATCTAAATGAGGGCAATAATAATTTAATTCATATCTGCTGTGGATACTATGGCCTCCACGTGATTCCTCCAGGAGTTCATATTTCCAAACCCGGAGTGAATCATGTCTACGGTAATTCTAGTGGTGTCGACAATGATTTTTGGTGAATTTCACAGGATCTCTCGATTTTTTAAACACTTTTTTTGTAAGTCTCAAATCAGAAGTCCATAAATTTTTATTTTCATGTCGAGATTCATAAAAATATTTTAGAGAATTCTGTGGGAAAATTTAATGGCCGTCTCTATGGATTTTTATGAAAATTATCGGCACTCCAGTTTTGAACAATTAATTTTTGACGAGTTTTTGAGGGAAAAATTTAATGGATTTTGGTTTTTTTCTTTACGAACTAGTTGCGATAGAATTTTAGTGGGGAAAAGTTTTAGCTGGAGTGAAGTTAATAAAAAGTGAAGAAATTAGCGAAAATTAATTGCAATGACAATAGAATATCCGAAAAATTTAGTTCAAGGATTTTTATAAAATCCCTAATTTTTTTTTAATGGAGAGACATAATTGTGGATAAATTGAGGGACTTCTGTACTAAAAAGAAGAGAAAGCAGGATCTGGGAGTACTACGAAGCCAATTGCATAGCAAAATTTTAATATCCCAAAAATCCATTTGGCTGAAGAATTGAACGTCTCGAAATTGCGATTTGATATCTTGAAAAGTCCATAAATCATTCGATAGATGCGACAAAATCACACGAGTCATCAGATAAATAAGCCAAGATCACCTCCACAGATATTTGTGATCTGTAATTAATTAACAATCCCTCAAGCAAAAAAATCTCAAGGAAGACAAATGAGGAATTCCTCGAGTCTCTCATTGAAATTTAAAGTCAACCTAAATGGCCAGGAACCCCAGATAACTAAAGTCTCCACTTACTTTCGGACCACACAATTAAAACAATTAACAAATAAAAATAGAGAAATGCCTGAAATAATCGAAGGCAGAAGAAGAATTAAAGGAGAAACAAAAAAGATTCACTCAATTCAGCTTTCATTGAGAACTCCGGTGAATCAACCTCAAAATTGATGCTCCCAAAAAACGTGTTTGACTCCCGAAAGCCTGAAGCTCCCCTGTCTGCCTCAGCCTCATCCTCCTCCTCCTCCAGGGGATCAGAATCCTTGGCCCCAGATCGCCAAAAAAATCACAAGTTCCAATAAATCTCATGGTAGAGCCTGGAAGCCACGACTTCGTCCTCCTGGGCGACGAAAATCTCTGGCCTCCAAGACCCCACGAGTCATCAGATAAATACCAGATCACCTCCCCAGATATTTCCAATCTCCTCCAATTAATTTCCCATCACTCACCCACAAAACCCCGACAAGTGAAAAAAAAAACCGTAAAAAGGGACTGATGGAGAGAAAAATCTCGGCATCTCGTCGAATGATGGAAGTTTGTCCGCGCAAGTCGCGAGCCTCCCGGAGTGGCTGAAAGTTTACGTTACAGGGACTCCCTGATGATTTACCTCGGACGGGGGAGAGAAATAATGCCCAGATGATGATTGGAGTTGATGGACTCACCTGAATCGCCATACACATTGAATACGGCAGGTACGTTGGGGCGTCGTTGTTAAAAACGATACTCCAAAAAGGGTCAGTGACACTTGCTGAACTTACACACGTCCTAACGCCAAAAAAGCTTATGGACGACTAGTAGTGAAAATGGCGGAAGTGCCTTTGTGAGAGGAGGGGAGGCCTCCTATTGGGTGACACCCACGAGCGCCACCGAGAGACTCCGTGGAGAACTAAACGCAGAAGAGCAGATAATTCAGAGTAATCTAGCCAGTGATCAGCTGCAAACAAAGGATCCCTCAGATGCGGAAAAAATCTAGGAATGGAGGGCGTCATCAACATTAATTGAGCCTTCTCGTTGTCAGTAGAATAATATTTTTAAGAAATTAATCATTCACTGGGAATCTGAGTCATCTGATTATCTAGCCTTGGCTCATGGGATGTCCACCCCGCCCGAGGAGGCCTGGATGCAGCCGCGAAAATTCAACATGTCCTCGGAGTCCTCCTCACGGTCAATTCAACCAAAGACTGGACCCCAATTTTGGAACAAATTATGTGACAAAAATTGTGAATATTTTTTTATTTAAGCTCAGTAATCCTGAGGAGATAATGATGAAGTCAATTCTTTTACCAATCTCGAGGAATGTTTAACAAAATTGTCAATGTTTTTATTAAATTTAATGAGAAAACGTAAAAAAAATCATAAAAAATAAACATAAAAATTCTTATTGAGAAAACCCCAAGGAAATGGAGAAAATTGAAAGACTGGCCATTTATTGGGAAAATTGACAAGAAAAATAGAAAGTGGAATTCACTGAATAACTGAATGCAGATATATCTCCAATTTTCGTGTATTATGATAATCCAATTGTCTCACATGTACCAGTCACTCGAGAATTAACAATACCTAAAATTTACAAATTTATGATATGGAACGGAAACCCTGCCGGTGACCAATAGCACTGATTGCGTTATCGCATAAAATTCCCTCTCATTATCCCCGGAATTAATACCTGATTAATCACTGATTAATTCATCACTCAAATTTCTTCTGATTTAAGGCATTTATTTTTCGTTAATTATTAGTGGCTGTCACTCTCTTGAGCACCAACTGATACCAAATCATACTCATTACAATTTTTTATTTCTATTTGCAGTTGTGGCGCTGATGAATGACCAGTGGATTAATTAGTCACTCGATCTTCAACGAAATTTGTCACTTTGTTTAATGATAAAGCAATGCATAATAATTTATGGAGCGAGAATGTATGAACATTACAGAGAATATGCGACTCTGTAATTTTTGCAGTTTTTTCGCAAGATTATTTATTAAAAAATGATATGCTCAAGGTTTTTGTTAATTTTAAGGGATTTTATAATAAAATTATTTTCTTCAGTAGCTCGGTCTTCAGAGATTAACGAATAAACAATAAATCTAAAATATGTTAAGAGTGAAGATTCGATTTTCAGCAATTGCTGTCCTTTCTTTTGAGGTTTGTCAAAAAAAAAATTATTTTCCCATGAAATTTATTAATTCTACATGATTTCTCAATTAATCAAATACATCTCACTTTTTAATCTCTGGATTAATGAGTACACTTAACATTTTTTTAACTTACGCTGAGAGAAAAACAGCAGTTCTCAAAAAAGTTAAATTTGTATGAATCTTTTTTTTTTAACTGCAAATTTGAAAAAAATTCTGCCATTAGTGCAAGGGATTTTTGTCACTTTATAGGAAGCAGAGGATTAAAGTTTGTCGTTTCGTTAAAATGTTTAGATGAAATAAAAATATTATAATAGCAAATGAGACTTAGGGACACTATTTCTTGACAAAAGTTCCTCGTCGGGAGATTATTCTCTCCCGATAAGACCTTTTCTGCTGTGAACATTTGCCTCTCGAGCTGGCAAATATTTCATCAAAGCAATTATTTATTCTCGAGCCATTGAAAGTCGAGCCAATTACTTTTTGATAATTTTCAACTGATGATTTGGTCGGATCAAACAAGACTTCTTTGAGAACTTCTACATTTTTGTCTGAGTGTATCCTCATGGTCCCTACCAAAAATACATTGATACCTACAAGCTGATCTTATATAATCCTCGTAATGAATTCCCGTAATGAATTCTCGTAATGAGTTACGGGCGAAATAAAAATATTCTAAAAAAAAATTCAGCAGACAATCCAAAAAATTCAGCCGACAATTCTAAAAATATTTCAGAAAAAAAGATTTCACAAAAAAAAAAACTTTAGGATTTCATTTTTATGTGAAAATTATTCAATTGCCGATTTGTGGGCTCAATTTCCCTCCCTCAAATTGTTTTTCCGGCAAATTCCCTTGCCGATAAAAGCGAAATGACAATTTTGAGAGAGTGAAACTGCACTCGATAAAATAAATTGTACAGAATAACCGAATTCTCCATATTTTCTGGATAATATATTGCATATTGAACTGATAATTTTCGCTCCGAGATTCCAACGATAAACATTCATCTTCGATTACTGCTGGCGAAAGAATTACTTCGGTCGAGGAGCCGTAAAATAAAATTTCCTCACGTCTCATCGTCATTAAAGTACTATTTTTGAGCTCTTTGATAATTGAATTTGATTCCTTCATTCTCTTTGATGATTCACATTAGAATTCTGTGAACAATTGACAGTACGCGCGCAATATAAATTGATTAATACGAGGGGATAATCACTCATAAAATGTCTTATTATGCCTTAAAATGTAGAATAAAAAAAGAATTAATTTTAAAGAGATTGAAAATTGTCCGCGGACTTAATGGACTTCTGTAGTAGAAAAATGGATGGCATTTCTCACTTTACACTTTGAATTATCAACGAATTGAGCATTTACGAATACATTTTCCTGAATTTTCCAATTTTCATGAATTGTTTTTGTTTCGAATTTTTTATCCACTTGAAACCTCATTTTTCAAAGAATTTCATAAAAACTAGAGAAAAATTGGGAACGTTTCCCAGAGCGTTTAGAGAAATATTGAGAACTAAATGAGTACCGGGTGAACTAAAAAAATGTAGAATTAACTGGAGGAAACAATTGACAACAAGGACCACGAGAATTGACAGATGATTATCCTCGCAATTTTCCCCCAAGTTCTTCGCCGCGAGTGCTCTTTATTCCGGCATAAAGAGACTCTCAAAAACTGCCGAAATTGTTAAACATTTATCCAAAGAGGCTTTTTAAAATTAATACATATTTATAGACAACTTGGTGGATAAACAATTCAACTAAAAACAATCTCGACAATATTCTGCCTGGAGGTGCGCCCAGGGCTTGAGCGAAACCTCGTTTTCCTTTTCCCCCCGGATTGAAAATGTTTTCTCCGAAAATTTCCCTGGCCCCAGCACTTGGTAAATATTTTCAATCAATCCCAGCACGAGATTAAATTTTCCAGAGTGATCACCCCTCGCTAATCCCCCACTTCCTGAATATCACTCTATCAAAACCTTCGCCACTCGTTTGACAACTGAAAAATTTCCCACCCCATTCCTGAGTTGTATAGATGAATTTCCCTTATCACTGTCGTCAGCCCTCCAATTTTCCTGAAGTCTTCGACCACCTCCAAGACAATTGAAAAAGCTTCAGGTACAAACATAATGTCATTCTTCCCGACAACGAGTGGACTTTACCATTGAACTGTTCTCCAACTTCTCCAAACAAAAAGAATTCCCATAAACTCTCTCAACTGTATTTTACAATAATTATCTCACTATTACCGTAATTATTAGTCTATCGACATATTTATACCATCAATTATCAATATTACATGCGACACTTGAACCCTTTCTTCGAGTAAATCGTCAGGGGGAGTCGATTTTTGTCAATTGTTTAAAAAAAATTAGGCAAATGACGCCACAAAATTCTCATTTTTTAAATAAATTCATCCAATTTTTACTTCCATTATTTTAACCCTCCTTTTCAACAATTAGTTAATTAACAGGAGTCCAGTAACTCCAAATTCTCAATATTAACGACAAAAATGATAAAAAAAAAGAAAATTACGTGACATTATTTGCCTAAATTTGTTTACAAAAACAAAATTATCTTCAAAAAATGGTCAGAATTGTCCTGTACACATTAAAAAGTGAAAAACAATTCACTTTTATATTACTATTGCATTATTAGTCTGTACAATTGAATTGTCTCAACAATTCCGCCGGAGGAAGAAGTAAAAAGGTAATAAAAGGAGTTCAACCTTGACAATAATCCCGATAATACTATATTGACTGCTTAGAACTCGTTGATATGAAATAACGTGCAACTTACATAGTACGAGACTCCTGTCAATGATTTCCTTCAATTATGAAAGAATTTCCTCAAAAAATTCCGCTACAAAAGTGGAAAGTGGAAACTATGAAAATTCTATTGAAGTCTTCAGGAGAATTGTCTAAATTCTCTTTCAATAGATATCTAATTGAAACGAGTCAATGAATTTGTGTAAATCTATACCAACTCGTGAACACGAGCCTCGAGGGTTTGACGAATTAAAATGTCAACAGAAATTGAATTTTTCAGGTAAATTTTTTCATACATGTCTTTCCCAGAGTCTCTCGCAAACTGTGTTACGCCTATCGTCGATCGATTATACCCCTAGTTTTGCGGTTTTTAAGGCAGTTATATCGTTATATTTACAGTTATACGTCAATGGGGGTATTAACACCAGTAGTTCAAACAAATTAAGTATGGCCTAGTTGAGAATATTCAAGTACTCTAGGATTCCCTTCATTGAGATCATCTTCAGAATCCGATCCCCGCGGACAAACAATTTTCATTATTCACTCTCCACGATAAATAAATTTCAAAAAATCACTCGTCGCAAAAAGAAAGTTATTAATTTTCCAAAAATTGCTCTGAAGCGGTTAAATCTGAAAAATTAACAATTAAAAATTTCCCAGGGATATCAGCAATTGTTTGCTCAATTACTCTAGTATTTTCCAGCGTTGAGATCATCATCACCATCAGTTTATGAATTTTTAAAACTGCAAAAAGCGAACAAAATCATAGAAGTGATGACTAAAAATCGTTAAAAAAATAATCAGACCTTCAAATATTTTCTTAGTGAGATCATCCTGACCATTAACTTCTCGTAAAAAATATTCATCATATATTGATAAGAATTTAATCATCAAAATGAAGTACTTCTTACCAAAATCCTCAAAAAAATGATATTCGCTCATTAAAATTGGAAGATATGATTAAAAATCCCGACTAATACTCGAATATCCTCGAAGAATCGCTGAAAATACCCCCAAATAACAATAAATGCTGTCATAATAATTTTCCATAAATTCATCTATTAAAACGTTTCCCCTATTATTTTCATTCCTACCATAAAAACTATCATTAAACATGATGATTATTAGTATCCGAGTAATCTGGCAATAATTTTGGATGAGTGTTAGAGTCGATGGAGCCCTGAGTCAGCTGTGCTGACTCTGATTCCTCAAGATTTGTCGATTTTGTTGGTTCAGTTGGTGATGATATAGAGGATTGAGTATTGCTCGTTGAATGACACATATCACCATCATTATCAGCATTATTATGATGACAAGGTTTTTCCTCGAAGAGTTTATCAAGACTGATGATGGATCCAATGACATCATTGACAGTAAGTGCAGGTGGCATGTCCTCCATTTGCCGCCGTCTCCTTATAAGCCACCAGTCAAGAAGAAACAATGCCAGAGCAAGGATCTTCATACCTGCACAAAGTCCCACGTACCTGTACCTGAATTGTTCAATATCATAGAGCAAACATCGTCCGCCCCTCTCGCCGCAGGTGCTCTTCCAGAGTAGGCAAGTGGAGTCAATGAGATTACCAAAGAGAATTGGCGCCGGAATATACCCAAACAAGCGAAATATAACAAACTGCATTCCCAGGGCAAATGATCTCTCCTCCTCCGATACCGATCGCAGGACAATCATCAGTAGTGGCATCTGTGTGACGGCAACAACAAATGTCATGAAGAAAAGTAGAATGAGAAACGGAAATATTGTTTTACACGGCGATGTGCATGGTCCAGCTGTTGCCACTGGTATTGCTGTCACTTCAGCGAATTCATTAGCCACTGGCATTGTCAAATTTCCATGAATACACGCACAATTAGTAAAATTGGATTTTGAACTGAAGGCAGTGCAGCCAGCATGACAGGGGCTAAAATAAGTGAGTCCATTGTTTCCACAGACCGGCTCAACGTCATTCATACGACACTCACAACCAAAATTGCACGAAGCAGTGAGATTAACTTGAAATGGTTCAGCAGCTTTGGTGGTGCTGTTGAAATATGGTATCGTAGTGCCAGCCATTCTGACATTGTCACAGCCAAGGAAGAATAGTAAAATGTAGCACATGAGACACACAACATTAGACACAAGAACAAACTGAACTGCCCCCTTTGGCCTGAGCTCGAGACGTTTCAGCAAACAGCCACCGAAGAATATACCAATGCAAGCTCCAGGCATTGCTATAGAGCCAGTGAATATACTGGCTTGGCTCTTGCCCAAGCTGAACTGTGTCTCGAGGTATTTCGGCAAGAATACGACGAAGCCTGAGACTATTACTAGCTCCATGCAGGCGCCCAGGCATGTTATAACGTAGACTGGATTGCAGACGAGGCGCCACATGCTTCGTGGTATGTCTGAAAAGGAAAATCATTAGTGTAAGCGATTATGAATGAAGATCATTCGGAAGTTTACTCGAATTGTACCCATTCCCAGGGGACTTCAGTTGTTTTTCAAGAATTAATTGAAAAATAAAGGAATTAGAGGTTTGAGTTTAATCTCATTGAACTCCTGAGGACATTTTCTGAATGTCTGAAAAGTTAGATCCTCTGAGACAGATCTACAGAGCAAAAGTGAAATGAATTAATGCAGAGAGCACTTCAGTATGCCCCCCAGATAGCAAAACTCGATAATTTGTGCCAAATTATCGACAAAGTGGCGTTCTTTACTGCAAATGTTGGCAGACAAACTCACCTTTGACATCCTTCCCATATCCGCTATCGTCCTTGCCCCTCTCCTTCTCCTTACACCTCTCCTTCTCCATTCCCCCCTGCTTGCTCTTCTCCACCTCGATCTTGATCTTCTCCTTCTCCCTCATCAAGGTCTTCGGAAAGCTGAAGAAGGGAACAGCGACCAATATCAGCAGAAGCCCGCAGAGTAGGAATCCACCCCACCACATGCCGACCCATCTGTGATCGCCAGGATCGATGCTGATGATGGTGGAGGACAGGGAGTCCATGTGAAAGGAGAGTAGGTAGGCACCCAAAAGAAATCCAAGAACTGGACCAAAGGCGGCCATACTGTACATGCAACCGATGTACAACGAGGCGCTCTCAGGTCGCACATGATCATCAATATAAGTTGTTCCAAGTGTGAAGAGAGGCGAGCCACCACAGCCAAGGAGAAGTTGAGCTAGAACGAAGAGCATAACAGGTCCAGTGGTGGAAGGTGATCCCTGAATGCAATTGTCCCCCCTCAAATTATTGTGAGGGGCGAGTGGTGGCGATGATAGGCCAGAGGACAATCTCCCCAAGCCCATGTCTTGCTCCCTCAGGGAGACTCCACGACAGATGTTGTCGGAGCTCGAGTTATTCAGGGTTGTCGTCAGATTCTCATCAGCTGTAAAATGGGGAATCATGAATATCATCGAGCCCAGGCCCATAATGGCCGCCCCAATGGCAATCCAAACTGGAATGTGTCGTCTGCTTCCCAAGTAGCTGACAAATATAACCGTTGTCACATTCCCAATCTCGTAAGAGCTGGCTATGAGGCCTGACAGGCTCGAGGGGATCTCAAATCTCTTCTCAATAGTCGTTATCACTGAATTTATGTAGCCCGAGCTGAGCGCCTGCTGGACAGTGACGAGGAAGGAGAGGAGAAATACGAAGACTTTGATGCCAGCGAATCGCTGGATGAAGGCTGGCCTGCAGTTCAGTATACCGCAGTCTTTGTATTCTAGGTTCATTGGTGGTGTGTGCGGCCTCTCCTTCTCGGGTTTGTCTATCATGGAGGCACTTGGATTTCTGCTGTGGCATTTTATTATGAAGTCACGGTGATCCACTAGACCGGAACTTGGATTTCTGCTGTGACATCGTATCACTGTGTCGTGGGTCAGCCTTCCCTCGGTTGGGGGCAAGAAGTCCAGGCCCAGGGAACTACTGTTGCCGGTACTCTCGGCGTACAGCCCCGTCATCGCGTACATGCTCTCGTTTCGACGGTGACCTGGGTTGTCATAATATGGAAAAAAGAAAAAAAAGTTAGGGGTAATTGTGGATAGAAAACTGAAAGAGGGCTAGCCAAGGTGACCCAAAAAGTCGCATTTTTGGCCTCTTTTCGCTCTAGCAACGGCAAAAGTGCTTTTTTCGGGATTTTTACGGCACGAGGGGTTTCTAAGGGATACTAAAATTTCCTGAGGAAGCCACTGGAATTGACCTCGTGCCGATATCTTCATTGGTTCTCGAGATATGGCCAAAAATCCAAATTTTGACCTGCCAGGGCCGAATGGAAAGGGGGTATGCCTCAAAACCGCTGTAAGTGAAGCTTTGACGCACAGAATTTCTTTTCCAAATGACTTCAATCATATATAGGGTACACAGATCGATGGGAAATTTCCTCAGGAATTCAATGGAATTGACCCCGCATTGACATCTCTTCTCATTCTCGAGATATCGCCAAAAAACTGAGGGTGAAGAGATCATCAAAAAAATGGGTTTCGCGACGGTTTTTCCGGTGCAAAATCGACTCCGAGCGACATCAGGAGTACCTATTTCGATGCAGAATTTCTCGAGGAATCCAATGGAATTGACCTCGTCCCGATATCTCGATTAGTTCTCAAGAAATCCGCGAAAAACTGAAAGAGGGTCAGCCAAGGTGACCCAAAAAGTCGCATTTTTTGCCTTTTTTCGCTCTAGCGGCCTGAAAAGTGCGAAAAATGAAATTTCGACTACACGAGGGGTTCCTAAGGGATACTAAAATTTCCCGAGGAATTCGCTGGACTTGGCCCCGTGCCGATATCTCCATTGGTTCTCGAAATATGACCAAAAAACACAAAATTGGAATTTCCCGATCAGAATTTTTTTTTTAATCCACTTTAACCGCGAGAAAATTCTCCGGGATTATTTCCCTAATTATTACCCGCGTAAAATTACAAGTAATTAAACAAAAACATTTTGAGAACTGACCTGGGTAATAGTGGCTCGCGGATTCTGATCTTTTCTGACCAAAAATGCTGCCACTTCCGTTGCGCTTGTGACCGAATTCTGGCCGCTTGTGGCCAAACGCCGAGGAGATGCTCTCAGCTCGTCGGTGGCCAGTTTCCGGCCGTTTGTGGGTAAATCCGGAGCCGGATTCCGTTCTTTTGTGGGTGAACATGCTGGAGTTGGAGCCCGTTCGCTTGTGGGAGCTTGTCGACGCCATTTTCAGGAGAGACCGGGACTTCTGGAGGTCTAGAGTAAGTTTCTTAGGTCTCGCAGGAGTTGGAAGGTCTGGACATTATCTTCCGGCCTCCGGGTGTCTGCAATTGCACAAGAAATTACCATAATTACATTGTTAAAGACCCTAACCAGCGCTTTCTGTTACAAAATTTTCCTTGGAAAAAAAATTGAAAAAGCAATTTTTCTTCTTTGAAAGCTCTTCCAACTCCAGCAAATATTTTTCCTGTACTTGCCTGGAAGTCTGGAGTACTTCCAAAATGAGATAGTTAAGAAAAATAAAATTCCTTCAATAGACAAATGTCATTTGTCCGCGAAGAAATACATTTACGGACATGTCTAAAATTCCAAGCTCTTTCACTCATCAGTGTCACGAGGAAGAAAGACAGCTGAACAGATGGTGACCGTGGCTTGGCACCTCGACAGCTGAGTCGCCACGAGGCAATGTATACAGATCGATACTGCACCGAACGAGGAAGGAAATGCCAGTGGAATTGGATAAAAAAGAGTTTTGGCCTTCGCGAAATAAATCCAGTGCATTGAAAATCGATTGCAGATTTTTCTCACTAATTCAGGGGAATTGATTTTTCAATTTATTTCCCTGTTTCCAAGGGGAGTATAAATTACCCCCGAGTACAACAACAATTTGGGGAAATTATTCATGGCGATTTACACGCGGAAATAATTTTTTAAAGTATATTACGTTTTTTTACGGATAAATAATTGCCAAACTCTGGGATATTCCAGGGAAATTCTCTTGATTTTCTGCTTTAAAAATTATTTTCCGCCTCATTTCTCTATTGATTTCTCATTTTTCCAATTGCAAAGTTCATTTATAATTCTTAACGAACAAATTCCAATCAAGCAGATTCAATTGTCCGGTGGAATTATGATGAAATATTTATAACCATTCAATATAGTAAGGAATAGTTGCATTCGTGGCAATCAACAAATTCTTTTTTGGGAATAAAAAAAAGTGGAGTGTCTTATCAAGGCAGACATCATTAAATACTTTATTTCCAATTAATGTCCCCGACCGTTAAGCGTCAAACAGTCAAAATTCCGTGGAATTCTATAAAAAAAGATTAACTAAAATTTTCGTAAAATGATTAATAAAACTCCCAAAGCTTGTGACCCAAAAAAGGGGTCATTACAAAATAATTTAGTTACGATTAGTGTCAATTGATTGCTAAGCTGAATGATAACTGTTGAGACGTGAGATTAAGTGTCTTGCAAAAGATTAATAGAAATAAATAAACATAAAAACATGTCAATGAAATGTGAAAAAAAATTGGAGTGAGAAATGAGAGGTTTTTGCTTGAAAAATTGAGACCTACAAATTGTAAACTCCTCGTGCGTGTCGTTGTTGCTCCACTCAATCATTCAGGAACAAACAACTGGTACTTAATGTGTTTTTTTACTGCAGGTAGCCCGAACAATTCCCCATCACAGAACAAACATCAAAGAGCATTCCCCAAGGAGTGCCTATTGACCCCAGATAAGAATGTTATCAAAACAAGAGAAGATAAAGAAACTAGGATTGTTTAACACTCGTCCCAGGAGTTCGCGTTCGTGATCTTGAGACTCAAGAGAACCTCGAAAATAACAGCTCAATCCCAGCCCTCCAGGTCCAGCCCAGCGATTCCCCAAAAGTGTCGTCTAACTGACCGGAAAATACTTCCACAAATTAAAATCCCATGTTAAAAACGAAGGTTTAACGTAAGCATTACTCACCCGAGTCACCAAGTATTCCCCTCAGGCCAACGAAACTCCTTTGTCCGGTAAAAAAGTCATGTAATCAACTGTAATAAGTACGATTATTGTCCTTGAGTACAGATTAAAAACACGTGATGAGAGTTGAGGTTGGAACAGCCATTTCTCCCCTTCTTTCACTGATTTTGGAGAGTATTTTTCATCGAGAGACTTTCCTTCCACAGTAATCACATGGGAAAGCAATCAATCGTCTTTGAGTATTGCAGACCAGCTGTGTTTTTACTCCACGAACACTCATCAGCTTGTGACGCGCCTGCGCTCACGAACGGAGGCCTTGAGGGCCTCATTATAGGACAAGTCGGCCATTTAATTTTGGTATAGTCCGGACTTCGGCGGGAATTTAATTCCTAAAAACCGTAGGAACTCGTCCGCTGGTTAAAAAAAATTGGACCTCACGTTTTGTCGTCGTTTTGGATAATAAAAATCCTCAGACTTTCTGTACCGAGATGATAAATTATGACAAATTCGAGAAAACATGGAGTCCATTTTTATCGTAAGAGCTTATAAGAGCCTAGAGAAAATATTTACAATCGGTTCTGGAGGCTCTGACTTTCCAAATATTCAGGGAATTCCGTCAGCAATCTAATGCCGGTGGATTTAACGGACAAACAAATTTTGTTTTCGAGAAATCTTCCAAAAACTATGGCCCCCTCTGAATTAATTAATTTAATTTCCGCTCTGTGGGCTAGAGGGGCCTAGACAAAATTCCTACAGGCTCTCCCGGAGGCTCTGACTTCCCGGAATTCGCCCGTAAAATTGTCAAAAATAGGAATTTTGGTGGTGCAGTTGGTTAATTAATTTACTGACGAATCGACGACAATGTAAGTCGTTGTGAGAAGTGGCAGTGGCCCTTGTCCACTCGGGAATAACAGAATGGAGAATTATTTCTTCATCAACGCCTCGTGTAGGAATTCCTTCCTGCGCCGATGGAGGCAGACCTGCTTTCACTTGTGATTACAAATTCAAGTGACTCTCCATCCCACCTCTTTCACCAGACGCTGGCCCAATCGTTGGAAACTTTTCAGTGTTAATCAGGTATTCTGAGAGCTAGAACCTTGAATTCGATGAAATAATAATATTGGAGAGAATTATGGAATTCACGATTTTTGTGAGTAGACGATAGCTGAAATTTGCGCAAATAAATCTAGTGAAGCATTAATTAAAGCCAATTATAAATATTGAATTTAAACATTCATTAAAAAATTCTCCAGAAGAGTCGATAGAATTGTCTAGCGAATTTGTTAATTTTTGTTTTAATTTTAATTCAGTACCGAAATAATTGAGACCCAATGGACAATCCAGTGGCCAACGGTTCTGTGAGAAATAATAAATAAATAAATAAATATTGTCAATTAAAAAATGAATGGGGGGATCTTCAATCGTATAAAACCTAAAGTGAAGGGAATTACGGAAAATTAGAAAGTGAAATTATATTTTACGTTTCAATATTTTCCAGCTGAAAGTGATGTTCATCTGTGCGATGGTACTGGCCTCATTACCGGAGAATTCCGCGACAATTGCGGAACCGAAAGCCCCGAATTTCCAGTACTTCGAGAGGTGAGAGATAAATTCACGTGTAAAATAAATTAACAAAAAAATCTGGCGCTGTCTTAAAGAAATTCTTCTGAATTCATTAGAAATCGCAATTCTAGTTTAAAAATCCCCAGATTTATTGTCAATTGAAATATTTCCAAGAGAATTGCTTCACCCGAAGTGTTTCTTTTTTTCTGCTTAATTTTCTGAAAGCAGGGAAAAATGTGAAGCGAATAAAAACTTTCCTGAGGAATTAGAAATGGCTGAAGCCAGTGAATTAATTGAATTAATTAATCAGTCTAACGAATTCTCTATTGAATTTTGCCAAGCCTGAATAGTTCAATAAAAATCTAGACATTTTGTTAATGAAATAATTAGATTTTGTAAAAATGTCTGAAGAAAACGGACAAAACCGTCCAGAAAGCGCCAGAATTTCCTATTATTTTATTTGTTAGTCTACAATAAAGTTATTCAATTGCACATGACGTGCACTTTGATTTTATGCGCAGGCCGAAGTATCGTTACCCATACTACGACGAGAATGGCCGGGGAAGATTGCTGTACGGCTACGGTGGCCCAGATCTCTACCAATACCGCACGTATAGCGCTCTAGAAGGCATTCATTAACAAAAAAAAAACCACTCCACTAGATTCCGATGAATCCTCGCGTGAATCCCCCAAAATAATTGTGCAAAAGTTTCCCAAAGCCCAAAAATAAACAAATCAAACATTCCCACTGACAATTTTTGATTAACAATTGACAAATTGATCTGTTAAATAATAAAAAAAAGGGGAAGAAACTCCCAGAATTCCCCCAGTAACTGAGCAACTCTGAAAATAATGAGACATAAAAGCAGATCGAGTCGTATTTTCCCCGAATAATTATTGAAAAATTCTTGATTTGAAATTTCATTTATTTTCCAACTCTCCATTTGTCTTTCATTTATAAAGAAAACACAAATTTTTAATATTTAAGTCGAGAAATGCCTCGGAAATTCAGTGATCCTGTACACATCGCAAATATCAGCTGATTTATAAATAGAAATTCATAATTATTCTATACTGAATAATACATTGATGAAGCCCCTCTGCACCGAGAATTTGTCATCTCAGATTAATCGATTAATTGTCGATGAAGGGTAGGCCCAATTGCTCGCATAGCACCAATTCCAAATGTTGATAATGTTTGTAATCACAGTTGATAATCACTAATTCTGCCCCACAAACGCGTCAAATATTCCAATTACTAAGTGAGATAAACGATTGCCTCAATTGTAACAATATCTACGAGCATTAAAATGAATTATTGCATTCGATTTAATGATCTAGTCATTGCCGTTGCAGTTCAATTGCAATTCATTTGCAAGCAGCAATCGATTTTTCTTAATGTATAATCTCTTGAGTAAAAATAAATGCCATGGATGAACTCTCGGTAAATTTCAGTTAATGTAATGGAAATGTGCTATGAATCTCTTAATACTCATTGTGCGTTTTTTTTTTTCTTCAAATTCTATCGTTAATTGTTTACACTTTGTCATTGAAATTTAGACACAAATAACTACTTTACGAGATGCAACATTAGAAATTCAAAGAAGAATTGAGGACGTGTGAAAAAAATTATGGATAAAATCCATTGTTTCATCCAGAGGATAAACTATTGAGTTCATTTACTGAAATTAATTGAATTGATATCATTATCAATGTTATTTAAAAATTTGTTTAGCTACAGAGAAAAAAATGAATGGAATTTTATTGAAAGGTTGACTGAATTGCCATTCATTTTTTTTTCCACACGTGGACATTTAATTAATTTTACACTTCAGTATTATCGTTAAAATTCATGATCTGAAATTACACCTCCATTATTAATAAAATGTAAAACAATATGTTCAATGGAATGCCGTGCAGTGGTGACACTCATAATCGATAAAGTGAATGGAATACGTGAGGAAAATTTCTGGTGATACGTGACAATGAGCAACTTTCGAAAATCAAAGTGCCACTGATAATATTCCCCGAATTCTCATGAGATATTATTAATTTTTGGTATTAACAAAAAAATACATCAATTAACTGTACACAATGACTTGATAAATTTCCATAAATTCTGATTGTACTCAACAGAAAAAAATAAATAGACTATAATTTTGAGGTGAAAATTAATTGACAATTCCTCAATTTTTATTCTCAGTATTTTCCATTCTTTCGCAATATTAAATTGACAGAAAAATTAATGTGAAATTGAGAGAACTCTTGATGAAAAATCTCCATCTACTGATCTTTTTGGGTTCTTAGAATAAAAAAAAAAACAAACCCCCATTTCGTGATAGAATTTTTCTCCTCAAATTAGTCCCGCGTATTTGAAAAAAGCCGACAATTCTCAACAAGCTCATCACTTACTTCGTAATCAGCAATTGACCTAGTCCTCACGATGAAAAAGTCGTTAAACAAATGTTGTTCATAAATGGACGAGACAAACGATTGATCTCGTTTTAACGATTTATCCGTTCACTTTGGAGACGTTGTTTTTCAGCTTCTTGTGTTCTGTAAATTGACGATGTACGTGTACGATAATCATAAGAGGAACATTCATGGAAACATGTGCTGTGGAAAATAACACCTTGCACACACATGCAGACAACCACGTAAATTGAAGCATGTTTTTTTTTCGGTTTTTCCTTTCAATCGCGAGATACTTTTTTTTTTCTCTACTTCACTGGCCCGAGGATTAATATTTCCACTGCATTCAATATGCCACAGAGAGTGTTAAACCTGATGAGATAATATCCATTTCTTTTCATTCTTTTTTCTCAATTACAATTGGATTGAACAACTTGGCGCGGGCATTAATCCGTTTTTTCCTCCTCGCCAGACAGCAACTGTCATACAAAGTCCAACTCAGACTTACTGTAATACCGTCCACTCGTTCGTCGACGCTCCCACAGGCGCTCTAGGAACTTCTTTATTTCGCTTATGATGAAGACACTGGACGTGAGACCCACCAAGAATACGATGTCTGTAATTTTAATCGAGTGTAATAAATAATTAACCGACTAAAATTGAAAAAAAAAACATTATGACAATTTCGGAGGGAGTAAACGGATTTTTATTGCAGTTAAATATCCGAGGAATTTATTCTTGAGCTTAGAATTGACTGAGAAGTTAATTGTCCATTCCTTCTTCAGTGAAACCTAAATAAATAAATAATTCCTCCTCTCAAATCTCAAAATATGGTGATAAATCCTGGACTTACCTTTAGCAGTGAGTGCCTCAGTCTGAAAGACGCTCTGCAGAGGTGGGAAATAGATGACCAACATTTGTCCAATAACTGACAACGTGACAGCAACGAGAAACATTTTATTGCTGAGAAATCCAATAGTGAAGATAGACTTGGTCTGCAACAAGAATCCGAATAAATCCAATGATCCCCAAAATCAGTCCCTCCCCCCCTCCGACAAAAAAGTAATCACCTGTGACCGACAACTGAGGGCATTGAACATATCAAAGAAAACGAAGCAGGTAAAAGTCATCGTAGTATCTCTCGCAGTGATTCCCATGGAGCTCATCTCCCTATTGAAAACCCAGAGAGTCCCCAGAATAATAATCCCAGCAGAAAGAAGAACATTGACAATTAAACTCCTAGTGATCATGGGTTCCTTGGTATCCCTGGGCTTCTGCTTGAGCACATCCTTATCAACAGGTTCAACTCCGAGACTCTGGGCAGGTGGTCCATCCATAATGATATTAATCCAAAGGATCTGCATGGCATTGAGAGGATTGGGAATGCTCATGAGAGTGGCAAGAGCAATGAGTGCAAGAGCTGCGATGCTGGTGCTCAACTGAAACCTGACGAAATTCCTGATATTGTAGAAAATGCCCTTGCCCTCCTCAATAGCAGCAATGATAGTCTGAAAGTCATCATCGACGAGTATCATATCAGCGGCCTCTTTACAGACATCAGTGCCATTTTTGCCCATGGCAATGCCAATGTCAGCTTTCTTGAGAGCCACGCCATCATTCACGCCATCTCCAGTCATTCCCACGATATTTCCATTCCTCTGGAGTGCCTTGACAATGGCCAACTTGTGCCGGGGAGTCACCCGATAGAAGACACTGACATTGTCGATGACCTGCTCAAGCTCAGGCTCTGAAATTAATTCAATCTCGTCGCCAGACATGAGCTTCATGTGAATTGTATCGAGACCAATCATACTGGCAATGGCTCCAGCCGTCTCCTTGGCATCTCCAGTCACCATCTTCACCTTGACTCCACTGTTTGCTAGAATTGTGATGGCCTCCCTGACGCCCTCCCTGGGTGGATCGCAGATTCCAACGAGTCCCATGTAAACCTGTGGCAATTTGGAGATCAATTTCCATTGCATTAGACTCTGCTGACCCCCATTAAGCCCATCATAATCTCCCCTTCAACCCCAGGAAGCCCTCAAATTCCTTGTATTGCGATTATTTACAGTTTTATGTAAATAATTAATAGACTTCTCCCTGAATTCCCAAGATTCAATAAAAAGTATACGCCCGAATGTATTAAAAGAGACATAACCTCAAAAATCCTTACCAAATCCTGCAAAGAAGTTCCCCGAGCCAGTCCAATGACCCTCAGCCCCTGCTGTCCAATCTCATAAGCCTCCGCCAAGAACTCATGATCCTTCTTCTGATTCAACGGATAAAGTTGGCCATTGCTCGAGTACTTGGTGCACTGCGGCAGAATCTTCTCCAGTGCCCCCTTGACGAAGTAAACCTCCGTCTTGTCCTCCGAGTACTTGGATATACACTTGACAGCCATCATCTTCTGATCCGACGAGAAGGGATACTCCTGGAGTCTCAAATACTTATCAGCAGTTCCATACATTCCAAACTTCATGGCAGCAGCAACAATAGCACCTTCTGTTGGCTGCCCCAGCAAAGTGTCATTCTGAATAACTGCATTATTACAAATACATCCGACCTCCAGCAAATGAGTAATGGCTGCCCTAGCGCTATCAGAATTATCGCACTTTCGTATTCTAACTTTTCCCCTGTCATTGTAGCCAGTGCCAGTGACATCGGCTACGTAGCCCTCAGGTGTGACAATAATAGTAGCTGTCATTTCATTTTTAGTTATCGTTCCAGTTTTATCGGAGCAGATGACATTGACACATCCCAGGGTCTCAACGGTGGGAAGTTTCTTGACAATTGCCTTTCTCTTTGCCATTCGCATCACCCCCAGAGCAAGAGTCACTGTCACAACGATTGGCAGCCCCTCGGGAATGGCAGCCACAGCCAGGCTAACACTTATCGTCAACATCTCGAGGAAGGCCTTCTTCTGGATCCACCCTAGCATCATGATGAATGCAATTATGCAGAAGGAGTAGGAGGACAGCTGAGCTCCTAATATGTCCATGCTCCTCTGGAGGGGAGTCTTGGGGGCCTCCTCAGCCATCATCATCGTAAAGACCTCGCCAAATTCACTCTTCTCACCCGTGTTGATGACAATTCCCTTGCCATTGCCACATCGCACCAGAGTACCCATGAATGCTATGTTCTTCTTGGAGGTGTGACCATTGCTTTTCAACAATGGAGCTGTCGATTTTCTCGCTGGCTCTGTTTCACCCGTGAAACTACTCTCGTCTATGGACAAATCTATTGCCTCGTAGATTCTGATGTCTGCTGGTACACGATCTCCAATGTTCAGGAGAACTATGTCACCTGGGACGAGGTTGCGCGCCAGGAAGGTCTCCACTCGGCCTTCTCTGAGACTGGTAATTTTATTTATAAATTTTTCATGCATTGCCAGAGATTGTTTGCGTATGAAAAAATATTATTCGGCTTTTACGTGTAAAAATTGGTTTCGGAGGATTCAATTGGCTCTCGAGGGGCGAATACTCCGGCGGTTGTGAGAAATATTGAATAAAATAATAGGATTTAATAATTTAAGAGTTTTAAGGCGTGAAAAGCCTCCCAAAGCCAACAGAAGAGAAAAAGATCTGGAAGATTTCCCTAAAAATTCAGTCATTGCATGAAAACCTCTGGAGATGAGTTGATTATCTCAAGAGGATTAATCATTTTGAGAAATTGTCTGACATAAGAACTAGGGAAGACCTTGAATAAAATGAATAATGAATTTGACTATTAAATTTTTTCATACGCCATTACTGTTCTCCTCTCACTACTCATAAAATTTTAATGCTCACCAATGACAGGTTGGAGGTACCAATTTGTTCAATTCCTCCAGGGACTTCTCCGAACGGTACTCCTGGACAAATGCTACTGTTACAACAATTATAATGGCGACGGTGATGCTGACGGCATCGTCAAATTGCTTCATGCAAACACTGACGAAAGCCGAGCCAAGTAGCAGGAGAATCAGGGGATTTTTAAATTGCTCGATATATTTTTTCCACGTTGGATCCTCCTCCTTGGCTGTCAATTCGTTGTAACCGACGAGTTTTTGTCTCTGCTCTGCCTCCTGCCACCAGAGACCATTTCTCGTGTCCACGTGCAGTCTAGCCGCCACCTCATCGGCGCCGAGACTCGCAGCCTCGCCCGTTGTCAGCCACATCTCGTCCTCGGGTTTTTCTTTCTCCAGCTGGAAATCATTGGTGAGGAGACGATTAATGACAGTTTCTCATGTTCGCCCCGGAAATTATTATTATTTTGGAATTTTTAAGGTTTTAGGGAGGACTTGTAGTTCACTTCTGAAGGGCAAACTTGAAATTTTTATTTTGGCTCCCAAAATTAGAGCGAATAAAGTGGCGAGAGAATATAATTAATATGACTCAATTAATCCATTAAAAAATCTGGAAATTAGGGAATAAATGCGAGAATCCCGACAGAATTCCGCCCCCCCGAAACCCAACAAATTTTTTCATTGAATGCCCTTAATCTTCTATCGAACTCAGACGACCTCGTTTTTTCCCTAGTAATTTGCCATAAACTTCCAAGGTTCTTCCTACACGCTAAGCTTTCCCCTCACCAACCACAAACCGTATTTATCTTTAAAACACACAAGAATTTTCCTGCTAGACCACCCGAATTCAAAGAAAATCGCCAACAGAAGGTAACCAAAAATTCAACAAAAAGAAAAAAAAATCCCTCAAAAAGAGTAACTCTTTGAGGAAAAAAAAAATTTAATGACAAATAAAATAGCAAAGCTGTTGTAAAGTATTTGGAGTGAGCTACAAATATGGCAGAATGTCTCATAAAAATTATGAATCATTCAATGCCCTCACTCCACATGGACACAAATTCCCAATTTTTATTATCATCGAATGGAATGAAAAAGACTTCCCATTCCATTCGTACTCTTCGAAGAAGCCTGAATCATGCGTTCCATACGTTCAACAAATCATTGGCTCAAGAATGCCCACTCAATTTCGACAATAATAAGAATAACCAAGTGAAATCTAACCTCAAAAGACCTTTGTCGTCCGGCAATTGTCAATGTTTGCTAGTACATTCAACCAATCCTCATGTATTGATCGGCATTCGTGTGCTCAAGTGTCCACAGTTTCGATAAAAAAAACTTAACACATTTCTCGTTGTTCAGCCATCGTGAAACATTCCAGAACGACGAATTGATCCCATCGCGAGAGCCGTCAAGCTGACACGTTTGATGTGTGACACTGGGGGAAGGTTGGTAAGACGAACCCGATAAACTCCCCGATATCTCCGGACTGAATGATCCAATTTCAACGAATTAAAATTCACCAGCGTCCCGGAGGAAATCCTCTAAGACCGGCAATAAGATCATTGGATTTTACTCTGTCGATCTCCAGGAATTCACGATTGAATCGGGAGCAGTTTATTCCATCTTTGCAAAGAATGCCTACCCCGAAATTGACAAAAGTTCGGATATCTCTGTCCTCAACGATCCAATTTCGACGAATCAAAATTCATTTTAATCCCCGGAAAATTCTCTGATAACGATGGAGAAATCGGGCAATTCGACTCTGCGAATCTCGAGAAATTTATGACTGAAAGTATTTATTTTTGCCCCCCTCTCTTGGACAACTCGCGCATGGACACTCGAGCCGGCCCGGATTGTGTGGATGTACGTACGAATTTTTAACTGATACTAGCTAATACTTGTAATTAACAATTAATCACAGATGAGACACATTGTGGTGAGAACGCCAGCTGAAAAATCCAGCCCACCAGAAAAATCAATGTATTTTTAACTCAAAGTGCGTTGAATGTTTGGAGAACTAGGTAGTACGTTGCACTGTCTAGCGAGGTCAATCAATAGGAGGTACATGTCAGGGTTTGAATATAATCCAAGTTTTCTATGACAACAATAATCGCAAGAGTCGCAAGAAAAGAACAACTCAAAATGAAATAAAAACTCATAATTCCCGACGTCCAACAACAAAACTGAAGAATCCAAAATTTGTGAACAATTGGATTTTGGGGAGTCTGGGGATGTAATAAATTCTCTAAAAATTTATCGTGATCACTCGATCTTTCAGACCTCCAGAACCCCCCGGAAGACAATTTTTCACTCATTAATTTTCCACTTGTAAAATTGAGAGCAAGTACAACCAGGAAATCGCAGAAATTGCATTGAAAATTATAACAAACCTCTTCGTAATCCATTATTCCGTGGATGCTCTGGTCGCTGGATAAATAAATTCAACGAGAATATTGTAATTATTCTTGTAGGATAGAATTACTGCTGAAGTGGAATAATTAATTGACAAAGTGATAACATTTTTTAACTCGACCAAGTGCTGGTGTTGTTGATGGAACAACTGGCGAACGAGTGAATGTGTTGCCAGCGCTCGTCTACCTTTACCTTGACGCTTGTGTTCTCATGCCACCCGCTGAAAATACCACCCAACTCCCACAATCAATGCGGCAATATAATTTTAATCATCGATCGACGGCCCATGGAAAATCCATAAAGCACGAGCGGTAGGTTTCGATAGTTAGCCTGGCGAATAAATAGACCAGTAGCGGCAATGCTCCATTACTTTTTAATTAAAAGTATCCATTCTTTTTTCACTCTTTGGGGAGCAGTAGGAGCTCGTCGACTGTTGGTTCTGGTAGGAATGGAAAAAAGAGGTCATCGCTGGCTGGGAATTTGCTTCACAAAAAAAAATTCAATGGACAATCACTCGCACCTTCTCGGGGAAATGTTGTTGCATGTTCACTCGCAGAAGTTCGATAAAAATTAATTAACTTTCATCGCCATTATTCGTCAATAGATATTTATTCATAGGAAAATATATAAATGCTCACTTTTTACGTTACTCATGCTGTCAGAATTATTTCTAAAATTAAATCAAATTTCAACCTATAAATAAGAATTCTCTAATTGCTCTTGGATTTTATTATGAGAATTAAATTGAATTACAGCGAAAACAATTGAATAAATAACGGCCAAGAGTTGTTGAACGAGAATTTTCCAATGTTTTCGGAAGTTATTATGCAGAAAAATTAAAATACAACCAAAAAAATCTAAAAATTAATATCCAGAAAGTTCAGTAAACTAAATAAATCTAAAATAAACATTCTTCAGTACTTGATGGACTTTTTTGTATTGAAAATATCTGTTGGAAGTCTATTCATTGTTAATTTAATTGTACTAATATCCATCGATAATCCCTGGAAAGTCCAGAATGCACGAGTGCTGGGCCTTGATTGTTATTTCTTCAATAAATAAACCAGTCCTCCAGTGCTCTTCAATTAAAAATATATATAACAGAGTTTGTACAGTTCAGGGAGTGACAGAAGTTCCTCAGCGCGCGACTCTAGTGGCAATAGAAAAATAGAGGTCATCGTTGGGTGGAAATTTGTACTGTCGGTTCCATGATTTATGAGGATTTCAAACCTTTATAGGATTGCGAGCCCACTCAGTCCATGTTCACGTCAAAAATATGAAGACCATGAACCCGCAGATAATCCCCTTCTATTAATTCAATTCTATCCAATTCCATTAAAAAATTATGCAAAACATGTTATTCATGTACAGACACTCACTCGTCCCCAAGAATTGAATCCAAGGCATTCCTGGAGAACCTCCAAATGAATTCTCTTCATTTTCCCAGACCTTCAACAGAATCCAAGCAAAATTTTCCTCAAATTCATCTGTCGTTTTTAAAACATCGACTGAATGTCTCTCTATTTTTCTAAAAACTTAAGACCCAAGAAACTTTCCTTCAAATCTCAATCAATTCCCCCGAGTTTCATGAGTAATCAGCGCAAAAAACAATTAGAAAATAAATATCTCCACTTAATTAGAAAAAACCTATTAAACTATCTAAAAATCCTAATTTCAAGAACACTCTAAATTCTTCAAATCTCGTTTTTTGGAAATTCGATAGCCATCATTTTGGGAATGGATTTCAGGATAATTCGTGGACTCATTTCTCCCCGCTAATTCCTCTCCACTGACATCAATTTCCCTCTTCTCTCGACTATTGTCTTTGACGTTTTCCTGAACAATTTGACTCCTGCCATCTCCTCCCTTCTCCTTCGTCTGATTAATCAACTTCAAAGGTATCGGTAGCTCATTATAACCAGTTTTCTTAGCTCCCTGCTTGTCATCCCCGATTGACGCCCCTTTACCTGGACTTCCAGGGTTCGAAATGACCTGTGAGTCCCTCCTGGTGGCAGTCCAATTCGTCAAAACATTGACAATGGGACCCCTGGACTCTATCGAGCTGACATTCCCCAGTTCTCCATTGACCTTCGTCGAATTCCAATTGCTCTTCGGCGCCGAATTATCGGGAGCTTTACCAGCCACGACATTTTCCATTTTCCCCCCATTTCCCTCCACCTCCCGCTCATTTTTAACACTCACCCCAGAATCAGTTGATTTTATTTTGACTCTCCCCTTCAGCTCTTGTGGGACTTCTGTTATTGGGGGACTAATTTCATTGGTCTTTGGTAAATTCTCGGGTTTTTCATTGACAAGGGCTTCTCCCTCAATCGGCTTCTTGTCCATCAATCGTTTTCTCTTCTCCATCTCAAGCTCCTCCTTGTGGTGCTCGATGTCCTGAAGGAGGACCTTCTGCTCCTCAATCAATTCGCGAATGTCCGCTTTGTGCTCCTCGAGTTTCTTCAGGAAGTGATCCTGCTTGACGTCGTCGTTGGTCTCCGGGTTTGATTTTCCATTCGCGTGAGCCTCTCCTGCATCCTCGTTCTTCTTAACTTCCGAGTTTATGAGGATTTCGCTCGCCTGCTGGTCCTGCTTCAGCTTTTCCTCCACTTTCTTGGGGTCCACTTGAGGATCGGGGCCTCTCTCCGCCGGATTTATCGGCTCCGGGGGGACTTCCGGCTTCGCAGGCTCCACTGGCTCCGGCTTTTCCGCTGGCTTTATCGGCTCCTTGGGATCGGGCGGCTCCTGGGAAATACCCAGCACTTCTGGAATCTTCCCAAGGTTAACCTCGAACTTTGGCTCGAGAACTTCTGAAATTTGGGGATAGGTTTTAATCAATTCTAGTGAAATTGCGAATTGTTTATTGGAACAAATAAAAGATTCCAGTTTTGGCTTGAATCTCGTGTGCAAAATCCCGGAAATGAGTGATAGAAAAATTATTATTAATTGTTTTTGTTCGGGAAGTTTGAAAATTAATAAAAATAAACACCGCAACAATTGAAAACAAAACAATTTGGATTACTCACTCATGTTCTCCTCTGGAATAACAGGAACACGAGGTGCTTTCCCCAGCAGCCGATCATCATTACTTTTTATCAAGGTCAATTCAATGTTACCCATCTGAATCCCTGGTTTTGCTGTGTTAGGATTTATCCTCGAGGTGGAGGCTTCCTCCATAGCATGAAAATTGGCATAAGTCCCCAGGATCATAATCCAAATGCCAACGAATGAAATAACTTGCGCCAGCAATCGCTCGTTCGTATTTTTTGTGCTGATTACGATGAAGCAGGTGGTGGGGAGTATCAGGCAAATCATAACTCCAATTGTCGAGCCAACTAAACCGAGAACAAACTCAATGTTTGGCATCATAATTCCGGTGATGAGAGCCACTGTCACTATAATCAAGGTCAAACATCGGAATCTCACTTCTGGAATGTAATTGTTTGTCTGCTCGTGGGTGTGCACCTGTACCAAGGAAAGTTGATGTCAGACATTGTTGGGGACAAATTTTGGCTTCACAATTTGAGGAAGCTTTGGGGACTTACTCGTCGGAACAGGAGGGAATTCAGACTCGCTCGGCATGGGAATATCACTAGAGGAAAGCTGAATACAACAGAGAGTACAAATCCTATTTTAATCATGTCTGACGTTGCACTGGGCTCGAGAATCATGAGAATATTCCCTGAGAATCAATTAATAACTGTTAGTTGAACAATTGATGGAGCTTTTGGCCCTAAAGCTCGAGTTGAAATGAGAAGGCTGAATTGGAGGAGCTAATTCAATGATTACCTGTGAATGGTTCACTGCAGAAGGCAATGTATCCAAAAAATCCCACGAAGAGGTAAACAATTGTGCAGATGTTGAGTGCCCCCCTCACCACGAGATTCATCTTCTCCAGGGAAACGTTCAGGATTGAGTCGTAAATTTCGAACAGCTGAGTCTGGCAGAACAAGGCCATTGAGAATATGGGTAAGCACTGGAGAATGCCAGCAGGTCGCCAGTAATTGACTTTGTCGTACCAATCTCCTTTGAAGATGTGGTTTGCCGATTCTATTATCACCTGGAACGAACAATTTTTTGCATTTTCTCCCAATTTTGCAACTGAAATTGAGAAAAAAAACTAAACAAAATGGCGTTGTAAATAAATAAAACACGTCATACCTTCAGTACCAAGCAAATGTAGAACCCGATTGTAGCGGTACAAATGCTACTGAGACTGTCGATATTCCTCAAGAGTCCCAGAGGCAGAATGATCAAGGCTCCAGTTGTCAAGAGAAAAGAGACCCTGATATCCTCCGGGTTCTTATTCAACATTTTCCCGATTATCTGCGGCCCCAGGTCCCCAATAACGACGTAAAAAGCGATACAAGTCCCCAGTAAAAATCCTATGATGAACAGCTCGACGAGGAATTTGCCCATGTGTCCAAAAGCGTGAAATGCGAGAAATTCAAAGTTTCTTCTCCTCGACATGACAGCTGATTTTATCAGAAAATGACAGGCCAGTCTCGATAGCAAACTGCAGAGAAGTAGAACAACTGTTGCAAGAACAATTCCACATTCCTTGAAGCAAAAGGGCATTGCCAAGACACTGACTCCAATGATACTGTTGGCCAGGGTCATCACATGGGAAATATGGGAAATCATTTTGTCGTTTGGTTTAATTATTATCGATTGGAGTCAAAGGAATTTCATCCAGAATAATTATCTCAACGAGTAAAGGAAGTTTTGGTCGGTTTTTTTGAGGTGAAATTTGTGTGAGCACTAGCTAATTCTCGAGGCTTTCTTCAATTTCGTCACGTCATGGCAGAATATCCAGGAAAAATTCGCATACGGAGGCACATTGTGATATGAAAAAACATGAGAAGGCATTTATATGCTCGTAATTGTCACGATAAACTGGAAATTCGGAGGGAAGGCTGGCGTGGTTGACACATTTTAACCTGACATTGGGAGGTTAAAGTCACTAGCACTCGGTTTTCAACGCTTCAAAAGGCTTGATATGAGAGATAACGATCAGAAATTATTATTGCGTCGAGGAGATATCCTTCTGATGAAAATAAATCTCGGGGAAGTGGTCATTTTGGGGGGAATTCGGGGGATATCGGGGTATTGATAAGCCGCATTATCGGCGATTGGTGACGTTTCTGAACGTGACGAGGTGGCTGGAAGCTCTGATGACAGGTATCGCCGACTATCAAATTCATAACATGAAATTAGCGAGGTTCCGGGAGAATATTATGAGGAAAAGTGCTACGGGAGTCATTATTACTCACCTTTTTCATTACACGAAGCATAAATCCAATGGAAAATTCTGTCAAAAGTCAAAGCTCTGCAGTTTCTTTAGGATTTCTGTTGGAATTTCATTGAAAAAGTTTGTCCTGAAAATCCTAGGTAAACAATTTGTTGAATTTCATGTGATATTCAGTCTCAAACAAACGTATTAAAAATTCCAATGGATAATCTGAGCAAATTCTATAGGAATCCTATTCTATAAAAAAATACCAGATTCTACTCGTTTTGCACTGTTTTTATTGAATATCTTATAGAAAAAAAAAATAGATTCGGAGTTACTTTTGAAGGTTTTTCATTAAAATTACTGAGCACAGGTTTTCCAAGTGGTTCCGCTGGATTCGATTTGGCATTGCATTACAGAATTTTAGTGAAAAAAAATGAGACAACTGAGGCTCAAGCGCTGCAATTCCTGAATGAAAATTGTGCACGACAACTGGAAAAGAGTGAAATCTATAGCTAGACAAATGAAGGAACTAGACAAAAAAATATAGAATGATTTCTTTTGTTTATTTGTCATCACAAATAGGAAAAACGTCGATTTCAAATGCTACAATTTTAATCCGAACCCTCACCCTGCAGATCAGTCGACCCGAATCAATCAACCTCTACTCCATAACATAAAGATGTTCAATTACACAATTTCATCGTGAAATATTCTAACACCTAGATGAAAAATTCCCTAATATTTTCGGTTCTCCAATGATAAATCAACCCCCAGATCCTCCACCTAATTAATACCGAGATGAATGAGCACCCGACATTGAAAACGACCGAGCGATGGTCCTCCGACCCGACCGCTGAGAAAAAAAAGCTCATCTCAAATGAATATTCATTCAGCATTCATCACAAAATAATGTTCGTCCACAATCAGACTGGACTCCTCATGAGCTGTCATCCCCAGAAATTCCCAAAAATTTCCCCATCCAGCATATTAAAATAATTACGGAGCAGTACATCATCTAAAAGTGCTTCAATTCTCCGAAGGAATATTCATCTGTCGACAATAATATTTTCCTCAGCAAATGATGGAATGAAAACGTGACAAAATGAGAACATAACCTCTGGATTTGAGAGTCTGAAATATCATTCATTTTGTACAAAAGTAGGAAGCAAGATCGTCTCTCTCTCAACTGATCACTCTTTCAAATGAAAAAAAAAATCTACTACGTAAAGACGAAGAACAAGACTGTTGTGAATAGTAATTTATAAAAAAAAATGGCATTGACGATTAACTAATCACTTGACACTCACACTGAATACATCTGTATTTTTGTTTTTTCTTTTTCATTTATCGATAAAAATTATCTTGCGTCGTGCTTAATGCTCTCCCCAACGATACCAAACATCAAATTCATCAGTTATTCTTGGATTTTGGGAGATAGGCCTGTACAATGATCGCTCATGCTGCAGTAAATAATCTAGTTCATCGTTTGGCGATCGATGTAACAATCGATCGATTAAATTCAAGCAAGGAATCACTCAAAACACAATGACAATTCCTTCTCTCTCAGTCCATATTATTTATACTTGATTTTGGAAATTATTATTACGATTTTTTCTTGTGTCAATTTCTTCGGCTCTTGTAAATTGTTGCCTATCAAGGATTCACACTCTCTTTCTTCGTTTCCTCGCTCATGGCGTTGATCTTGTCGTCCTTGTCATTTTCTGTGGACAACAATTATCATTGGATAGAATTAATCAACGCAATTGTTTCTTTTTATTCAAGTTAAAATTAACTGCAGTATTTATTGGAACTTCAAGAGACGTTTGGAGAATTCAAAAGAAGCCTCTCGCTAATTTTTCAACAATTTCCCAATTTCCTTTTACAATAGAATTAAAAAAAAACTGGACTCTATGAATAACAATATCGATAGCTCCTGACAAATCAATGGCTTTGAATGGAATTTTTCTGTTCGAATAACCAAAAATTAACCTTTGATTTCCGATTTGGTGTCATCCTCCTTCTTGATGTCTGTCTCCATGCTCTCCTGTCCCTTTTCGAGCCTCGGTCTCTTCCTGGAGCCCTTGAACGACCTGTTGTCCCGCCTGCCGCCCTCGCCCTCGTCCTCACTATCGCTGTACTCATTCTCATGCTGTATCCTCTTGTCCAAATCCCTCTGGGGCAGCCTCTCATCAGGATTGACCTTCTCCTCAGCCTCTGAATCCTCGACAGTGGCGCCATCCTCCGGAATAGCCTGGACCTGGACCCCCGGCGCATGAGGCAGCATTCGCAGATTCTCAAAGAGTCTCGTCTTGATCTTCTCCAGGTACTCCACAGTATTCTGATTTCCCATATTGGACGGACTGATGTGGAGCTTGAAGTCAGGGCCGAAGTACTCAAAGTAGTCGTTGTAAGGTAGTTCATTAGCTATTTCGCATCCTAGAGCCACTGATGTCTCATAAGTCCAGCATCTGGAGACATTTCTGATGGTATAACCACCTCCACCCACCATGAGAAACGGTAGATTGTACTTCTTCACAAATTCCACGCATTTCCCATGGCCTCGGACTGTTAAATTGAAACAGCCGAGTCGATCACCAGTCAGAGAGTCAGCTCCACACTGAAGGACAACAGCTGACGGTTGAAATGTCTCCATGACTTTCGAGATTATTGGAACGAAAATGGACTCGTAACTCTCGTCGTCCATACCATCTCTGAGTGGAATGTTAACTGCGTAATATTTGCCCTTGCCAGCTCCAATGTCTCGTAGATCACCAGTTCCGGGGAAGTACTCGCCGTATTTGTGGAAGGAAACTGTCATAACTCGGTCTGTCGTGTAGAAGGCCTCCTCAACACCGTCGCCGTGGTGAACGTCGATGTCAATGTACAGGACTCTCTGGTGATACTTGAGGAGCTCCAGAATACCAAGGACTATGTCGTTTACGTAGCAGAAGCCCGAGGCTTCACTCTTCTTGGCGTGATGGAGACCTCCACCCCAGTTTATGCAAATTTCGGACGCTTGTTTGTTGAGTTTTACAGCTGCTGCCACTGATCCACCAGCTGATAGCTGACAGAATTCGTAGAGACCGTCGAATACTGGGCAATCTTCACCGACGTTGACTAAAATGGCGGGGAAAAGTTTTATGGTGAGATGAAAAATAGGTTAGTAATGGTACTTATGGAGGAGAAAATGAGGGAATGATCAATTCAATTGTGGAGGACATGAGGAAGTCCTTGGAGATATTGGTAACTCACATCTTTGCATTTGTTTGTTGTATTCGGACATATTGTCCGGTCGAATTGAACGCAGGAATCTTATGTATTCGTCACTGTGGAATTTTGTCATCTCGTCCGCTGTCGCTTTGTGGGGACGCTAGAATTTTATAACGAGCGGTTTTAGGGTGGCTCTTCCTGGCTGGTTTAAGACAAAACAGCTGAGAATTTTTCCATTTTTTTGTTCGGAATATCCAGCTCTATTGCCTCAAATCGAATCCACCGGATGGAACGTTTTTATATTAAAAAAAAGACTCACGTAAATCTCCATTTTTCTGTAGAGCCCATAATTGAGTAATAAATTATGTGTCATCCTTATCCTATGAGGTTTCATGGGGTGTCCTTGCCCATAGTAATAATTTCCTATGTCACCTGAAATTTGAAACAAAAAAATAATTTTTAATTATCAAACATGATTTCATTCACTCAGTTCCGTTTTATCAGGTTTTCCTGAAATCAATGCTTCTCTTATTGAACTTTATTTTTCATTGAACCCTGTCTGCAAGTCCTTAACACTCTATTGGCATCCTTACCCTAACCCCTACCAAACCCAGTTTATTATCATTATTGTTATTTTTATCTGGTTGCTGAAAGTTCGCAATTATTTTGGAAAAAACACATAAAATTCTCATTCCAAGTTCTATCTTCCCTACAATTATTTTTATAAAAAAAATCTCCGGGACAAAATTTTAATTATCCCCACGGAATTTCTTTTCTCTTGCTCATGTCAAAATCCAACAAAAAATCTGGAAAATTCATCGCAGATTTTTCCCTGAATGGCAGTCAATTTCGTCGTTAAGAAAATGCTCAATTGATACGTTTAATTAGTTAAAAAATTGCAGGACGATTGTTTTTGATCGTCTGCACAGATCCAAGAGATCATAAATTCCTCAGACGACTGCAATATTCCCCCTGAAGGAGAGCGTCTCCTCCGCCTGTACTGAATTTTGAAAGCTAGCCCGAGAGATTCTCAGGGGTCCTACGGTCACGAAAAAGCATGGCGTCTTTTGTAAACTACGGTCAGCCGAGAGTGTCACAAGTGAATCTCTCGACTTATCGTTCGTAAAAGAGTAAAATCGCTCAATTCCGGGGATTAAGATGTCCCCTGGTTCACCAGTCCCCCTCCAATCCCCATTCCCCAAGAAAAGACCCAAAAAATTGAGCAAAATCCCTGGAAACCCATCGAATAATTCCATTTTCCCGACGTACGTGACTGACTCGCTGTATCCCCAGTGGCTTTCTCTCTGCGGGAAAACTCATCTCGAATGTATTAAAAATGAAAAAAAACTCCTAATACCATTGAAAGCAAGAGCATTGGAAGATTATTAAGGATATTTTCAATACTTACTATCGTAATAATAGCAAACACGTTTCCTACTGTGAGGCTGTGTTGACATTATCCTCGGTAACTACCCAATCGGTGTCACAAATCACAAGGTATGAATTAACTAGAGGAGTTGTGAGGCCCAAGGGCGAAACTCCTTTGGGTACTTGAGGGTTTGACGAGAGTATTCACACAAGAAATCACATCCACATCAGTCACTGGTTCATTGAGATAACCACGGGAACGAGGGACTGATCACGGACTCCTGGATTCTGGAGGGAGCGCGTCACCTCAAGGTGCCTCCAGCTGCGCACGCGTTGAGTTACAGGTCTACCAATGAAGGGGGAGTCACTGCCGCCAACGCAAGTCCGTTGGAATAGGGAGGGCTTCATTCATAACTCTCAAAGTCTCAGTCTTTGAATTGTGGAGTCCAATACAGTCTAAGGGTCTAAAGAGGAAAATCCAAGGGGAGTCTAGCCAAAAAGGACAAGGAGGATAGAACCATCCCCAGAGGATAGCCTGGTCGCCCTACCACCAGATCAGCCCCTCCATTTGTCTATTCTCCTTGGTGTCAATCGAAACCTCCCAAAAACGTGGGAGTCCAGCCCCTGACAACAATCAGATGTTGCATCACGTGTAACAACAATTTCTGACTTTTTTTTGTGCAAGAAAATCAGCTGTAGCATGGCTCGTAAGTACTGATTTTGATACTCCTGTAATTACTTACAATTACTGGATTTTGGGGAGTAATTTTCACTGTTGTCAAGGGGTTAGCCTCTCTAGAAGTGCAATAACCGTGTCCTGAAGTTTTTTTTTATTCCAGGAGAACTATAAACCAAATTCCAAGTGAAATCCAACAGAATTTCCCAACGAATTCGCTAGGATTTTTACTTTTTGCTTGTACGTGTTTACATTAATAACGCGAAATGTTTGGATTAGTTCAGGAGGCGGTGGACTGGACGTGCGATTATTTCATGGAGAATCGAACCTCGTGCAAGGACTCCCTTGGAGATGTGGATAAATTGAGGGAAATTTCCTCGTTAAATTCTTCAGCACTTCACGACCTCAGGCATGGACAGCTGGTGAGATTCAGGGGAATGATACAGGACATGTACAATCCCGAGTTTTATTTCGAGAAGTACGAAGTCAGGGACAGCAGGACTGGAGAGACCAGTATCAGATGCGGAATGTACAGAGATACCGCACATTGTCAGGTATTTTATTATTCTTTACTTGCGACATGACTTCCGAAAAAATTAAGAGAGCAGTTGGAAAATTTAATCGACCAAATTAACATCTAAACACAGGAAATTCATTTTTATTAATGTACAATCTAAAGAATAACCTTCAAAATAATATTTTAACAAATATTTAAAGGGTTACATTTTAATGATTTTAATTTCTATTGAATGTTTCATGGACTTTGGACAATTTGTGATATTAATATTTATTCTATTGCTGTTGAATGATTATTGAATTGTGGAAGATTAAAAACAAATTCAATCAATTAAACATTGATTGTCGTACGTCACAAAAGACAAAGGTTTTAATTTTTCCAAACTCACGATTAATGGCCAGCAGGGAACATCTTAAAAATCTCCGTCACGATCAATTGACGTTCCAGAGTTGATGTATGGCCTAGAAAAATATGAATGAGGTAGTAAAAGGTGTGAGACACTGGAAGACTTGCTCGTCTCATGTATAATACTGCCAACAAATAATTATTTTAATTATTGTTTCTCTAAATAGAATAAACAATGAAAAAACAATCAAACTCGATTGAAATAAAGCGGAATTGCTCTGGATTTGATAGTTAAATTTATCTTTTTTATTTGACTTCTCAAACGTGACGTTCTCAAGTAATTATACAACTTGTGATTAATTATCATTAAGGGCCAGGTGTAATAATTAATCACATTGAAATCGCCGTCCCTCATTACACGTGAACTACTGATCAAATCGTGAGCAGACATCATTTCCGACTTGCAGAAATCATGCGCGCACGTCGGAAATTAGGTTTGCTTATGATTTAATAATTATTTTTCTCGTAATTAGTCACGGGGATTTCGAGGTTACCAACTATTACACCCGCGCCTGAACAATAATCATTATTGATAATTAAAAACAACTCTGACGGGAATGTATTCGCAATCAGGAGCACGAGACTATTCTCCTGGACTCAGAAAACAACAAGAGTTCCGAAAGACAGACAATGGTAGTGATATCAGTCCCAGGGCTCAACGACTGGGCCAGAGAGAAATCAAAAATTCGTAGACAATATGTGGATACAAGCCCTCGTATCTCCACCAAACGTCCCCTGGATCCAGAGGACGAGCCCATGGACACGTCAGAGCCAGCGAGGAAGGAGAAAAAAGGAGAGGCGGGTACCGAGGAAACTGGGAAGGGCTCATCGTTACCAGAAAATCTGCTGAATTTTCCCATTCCCATTGAGGACGGCCGAGCTTGTATTGTTAAGGTATTTATTTTATCACAATCCTAACTTCTGTTTCCCAGTTTTTCGAATATTTACTCTTCAATTACTTTCGCGTAGTCATTGTCCTCGAGTTATTTTCGCCTTTGAAAAAGGGAATAATTTACTTTGGCAATTATTTTCGTTTTTTTTATGTTTTTAGATCTACGACGAAGAGGTCGCTTTCAAATTGAATCAGGTGGTGGATGTCGTTGGCTTCGTATCACTGGATCCAACTGTCCACACGCTCTGCGATCCCGGAGAGTTCCCGGATGGAGCGGAAATTCGAGCCCACAATCCACCGACGTCACTGATTCCTCGACTACATGCCATTAAAATCAGTCATTCAATCGAAGATTTGCCCGTGGAAATCCCACTTCAAATTGTTTCCACTGTTGGATCCGTCAGGAGTGATGTACACAAGATCTTCAGTCAGATCCTCTTCGGAGATGATTTAGCCGCTGATTTTCTCATTTCTCATTTGTTATCTAAAATGTGAGTTTCATTATCTGTTCAATTTATTTATTTATTCATTGAGCCTTTCGAGATTTAGCCAACGGCTTTTCCATTTTGTTGTCGTTTTCTTTAATTAAAAATGTGATTTTTTTACCATTTCAGATACATGAGAAGAAATGATTTGTGCCTGGGGAATTATCCTCTCAATATCACTCATTTTTCAGCCGAAAAATTCCCGGATTTTGCCAGCAGTTTTTATAATATTTTAACTAAAATTGTCTCCAAGAGTCACTTTTTTCAGTGCACACTCGATAGCCTAAATAATGGATGTCTCATTCCAAAGTGAGTATGCGAGATTGTTTATTTAAATCAAATTATTTATTATTTATCGAACTCGAGAAAGTCAGGAGGTCCTCGTAAAACTGACAATTCAAATTAGCCTCCCCCTTTTTACAATTGCCGGCGATTTTAATCGAATAAAATTGTTCTTAAAAATATTTGCCTGTAAATTTAAACAAATTACAAATTAATTTGCACAGAAAGGATTACGAGTGCAACAGATTGACAAGTGGCACTCTCCAACTGAGTAATAATACTCATCTCATAATCGACGAGACTAAATTAACAGCTGGCAAGCTCTCTCAAGAGGGGAGGAAAAATTACCAAGCGATCGATAATCTACTGGCCCTCCAAAAAGTCACGTATGATTTTAAATTCTATACGATGGAGTACGAAACGGACATTCCAGTTCTCATATTATCAGCCACAAAATCCTTCCTCCCAGTGAGATTTTTTTTTTTTTTGCATTTTTTAAGTCCAATAGAAGTCTGGCATTTTTTTTAAATTTACGCGAATTTTCAGTGCATGATTCAAGTGCCCTTGAACGTGGATACAGACGTCGAGAATCTGTATCCACAGGTTCTTCAACATGTGGAGCAGTTTTTGAAAGATGTCGATCGATTGGCCGATGTGCGAAAATATTTTAAACAATTGCAGGCAATGGATTTTCAATTTGATGAGGATATCACGAGTGTAAGTACTGAGTAATTTAATTTAAACAATGGAACAATGTTTAGATGGGGAAAAATCATGTGAAAGTTGAGTAAATTTTCGTTTTTTATAGCTCGGATTTTTGAGAATTGATTTATTTGCAGGCAATTCAGGAGGATTTTGTTAAACTGCGACAGACAAATGAAAAAATTAACGCAGACAATCTCCACTCGTTGATGGTTTTCGCAAGACTGATGGCTCTTTCCCACGGGGAGACTTCATTAACTCTCGAGCGCTGGAGAGACACTTTCAAAAAGGAAATGGAACGCCTGGACAGATTGCGTCAGCGAACAAAATGAAAACCGCTGGAAAAATTGAATTTCTTCAACTTCATCTTCATTTCAATTTTTTTTATACAAGAAACAAAAGCACCATTTTTCTACTTAAATTATCATGTATTTAATTCAAGATGTACTGTACTTTCTAGACATGCAAGCGCTGAATTTCAGGTCTCACGGGTGAGAATTGAAGTCAGCGGCAGTTGTTCTAGAGCTCTTGCTCTTCCTGAAGAATCATTTTCATGTGAAAATAAAATTCAGGGAAATAAATTCGTTAATTCAATTGGTGAATGAGTTATGGACAGAATTATTATATTACACAAATTTTACCCAAAACAAAAAACGAATTTTAAGTTGAGATTCGCGATTTTCAAAAAATTGCCTGAAATCTCTCAAATTTCCGGGTCAGACAATTTTTGAATTCCTTTGTTTTTTTTCACAATTTCTTCGATTCCCTAAGAATTCCCAAAATGATCTGGAATTAATAAATCTCATTACGACGACTTTCGTCAAAATCCGCGTAAAAAACCTCAGCTCGATTTATACAATTCCAAAAGTCTCAACTTAAGGCCCGGGTGTGAAAGTTCGTAACCTCGACATCCCCGTGACTAATTACAAAAAAAATAATTATTACATTATAAGCAAACCTAATTTCCGACTTCCGTGCATGATTTCTGAAAGTCGGAAATTATGTCTGCTCACGATTTGAACAGTATTTCACGTGTAATGAGTGACGGAGATTTCGAAGTGATGTATTATTACACCCGGCGCTTACGGGCCCTGAGTAATAGTTGATTGCTTTTAAATCGCCGTGCCTAATTACAGTAAAAATAATAACTAAATCGTAATGAAACCGAATTTCCAACTTTTGTGCACAATATCTGTAGGTCGGAAATTGGGTCTACTGATGATTTGATCATTATTTTACCCGTCAAAAGACACGCCGATTTTGACGTGACAAATTTTTCCACCCGGGCCTCGAGATCTCTGGAATCCAAAATTGGAAATTTCTTTTTTGGGCATTGGAATGTTGTTTTTTAATTAGGAATATTTATGCTCTCGTGTGGCCTGTATCATCGATGTACACCGAGTCCAATACCCTCTGGACAGCTTCCGAGTCTTTGACCCTGCAGCATCTGGTCTCTCGCTCGTGTTGTAAGAGTTCGAGACCCCTCCGGGCGGCTTGCGCGTATCTCCTGGACAACGCAACCTCGCTCCGAGCCCCGGGGATGTGCCCGGTGTATCCGACTATGGGGGGGCTCTCCGGAGACACCTGATTTCCTGTAAAAATTATTAAAATTTTGACAAAATTTTCGCCGCACGAAAATTCGTCTTAACTCTCCTGCCCTCGTGCCATTAAAAATGTCTCCTCGTGTGCTCTAATTAAGCGGTCTTAAATTGAACTTGTTTTTTTTTTTCATATTTTTTAAGAGTAATTAACTACATAAAAAAAACAAAGTCTCTAGGACCGAATAAGAATCATTTCAAAGTTGCATAAGCGAGCGACGTGACGGAGGGGGTGTGGCCCCTCCCAGTGTTACGGAGCGAAATGAGCAGGTTCCGCCCACCGGAGTCTGCGCAGATGAAGCGACATCAATCAAATCTCCAATAGAAGCTTCACAAAAAAGCAATAGAACTATTTGTGAACTTCTGCTCTAACTTCAAGAAGACGAGTTTTAAAACTTCAATAGAAAAATATAATATAAAAATATACAATAAACAATTAAACGTGACCGTTTGATATGGAGGGACGGAGGGGGGCGGAGCCTCCAGCTCAGTTCGCTCGCCAATAA
>JAPYZM010000206.1:0-55890 GCA_030522845.1 Psyttalia concolor
GATTTTCAGGAACGCTCCGTAAAAATTACGGAACGCTCCGTAGAAATTACGGAGCGTTCCGTAATTTTTATTTTTTGAGCCATAATAAGTCTTGAAATTTCTCGTAGATTTTACTGTTGGAGTTTAATTTCTAAAAAAATTACTTAACTTTTTCGTATGTTTTCCGTTAGGCGACGGACTTATTCTCCTTAATTCGTACGAAAATTCCTGGAAAGGATCTTGGCTCGCACCTTACGTGATTTGTTCCGTAATTTTTCTTGAATATTTTTCTCCGTGTAAGGATAGACAAAATGTCCTCAATAGTTCTGTTTTACGACAGTCCTCGTTTCGTTCCCTTTTTCTCTCGACACGTCCCAAATACATATGGACCTCAAGTAATTTCAAGGGGTTTTCCCCGAAAGTGGAAGGCTCAGTCATGAATATGGCAAGAGGAAACACCCGAGACAAAAGTCTCAGCCAAAAAGGAGTTTTCCTAGTTTTCGTTTGAGTTAGTCTTTCCCAAAATGTCGAGGTGTGAAGATCCCTAAATAAAATTAATCTATAATTACAAATACAGTGTTCAAGTTATTTTACATAAACGACTGGTTCATTCCTCAATCCAATAAATGTCGAACTGTGGTTATTACAATATTGAATGGACTATTGAATTAGAATTGTGAATATGGAATTCTCTACGTAAGTGATTTTTTAAAGCCACGCGTATCTATAATGAAATCTAAAAAATGTACAAATTCACTTCTAATTATGACCTGAACTAGTTGTAACGTCTTCCCGATGAACTTATTCGGCAGTGGTTTCTCCTGCGAAATTCATATTAATAACTCGACGACGACGACTCTGAATAATTCACGAGATTGGAGAATAGGATTGGAGGACCGGTAGATTGACAAATCCAAGATGGATTAATCTTTGTTATTTGCAAATGAAACTTCGTATGATAATTCTGGGGTGCATTAGAAAACTAGGCTGTGTTCATCGATTTAGTCAAAAATAAAATTCTCAAAAAAATACATTTATGAACAGACATTTTTCCTCCCCAAAATAATTCCACAAGGGAAATTTTTGAATCAACAATATTTAAAATGGCTCACAAATTGTTGCGCGGGAAGAAAGATGGAGTAGAAATTATCATTCCGCTATATAATTACTATTTGATTATCTAGAGGTAAAACTCATGATCAACGTCACTCGAAATATACTTCAATTGAACCCAAAGATATTTTCTCAATGTTCTAAACACGGAGAGAAAAATTCCATAAAAATTACGTGTCAGTTCCGTAACCTGCGAGTCAAAACAATATTCCGTAAAAATTACGGAACAGTGCCGTACCTTTTTACAGAGAAGTCCAGGAAAAAGTACGAAAAGTTCTATAAAAAAGTATTTTTATGGAATTTTTCTCTCCGTGAAGAAACTCCTCCCCGCAACTCTTCAAAATCATTCCCTAATTCAGTTGATCATCGCTAATGTCAGCCCTCGCTTAAATTGAAATTAAAAGGGTTCCGAACCCCCTGGAGGCTGATTGAAAGTGAACGGGTCAGTGTCGTCGACTTCATCGAGTACAGGATAGGTAAAGGAGTAGTTGTCAAGTATTGACGGGACAAAAAGGGAGGGGGAAAAAAACTATTGCTTACAACAGAGCATGTGTGACGGCGTAACACGAGAGGATTATAACATCAGTGGGTAATTCTGTGTAGAGAGCTTCCAACCCCCCTCCCCCTTCCAGCAGCAGCAGTAGTAGCTCCTCCACCCTTGGATGCTCATTCCACTGGATTCTATATGTTTTCTTTCTCCAACTCCCCTTCTCGCTCACTTTACCCCCTTATTTCACTGGGTCCAGGACACTCGCCATCCCATTTCAGCCAACATCAACTGGTATATCCAGTGACTCTAGGCATCGGCTCAAGAGAGGTCTAGGGTCGGGCGACCCCACTGGAGAACCCCGAGGGGGAACGATGCGCGCACTGTCAGTGCGTATTATCGCCGCACCCCCTCATCTCTCTCCTTCGATTCTCATCTCCCTCTTTCAACTGTGACATCAACGCTCTCGGTTTTTACTGTATATTCCATCTCGCCTTCCTCTTCTGGGGGTTCGAGGGTGGGGGTAGAGTGTGTATACGCGTATTGTTGAGAGGAATATATAATACACCCTATTGGGGACAACGCAAGTGCAACGACGCGACCAACTGTCGCGTCTAATCATCTAGCAGACGACGACCAGCGTAAACTATCCCACGACATTTTATTGATATTCTATCGCCACTTGTTTTGATTTTTCTACTGAGTCAAATTCTCAGTAAAAATTGTGGATACAAAATATATATGAATATAGTTTATTAGACAATCAATAATTTAAACTGGACAATTCGGATTTTTTTTTCGAATGACTGGATAACATTTTGAAAGCAAACAAATGCATGGAGAGATGAAATCAGTAGAAATTTCCGATCCGTTCTATAATGGTGTAGTATCTTGGCGGTGATGAATTGGCGGTGATGGTGGCTCAAAATGAATTCACCTATCAAAAATAAAAAAATTAATAAAAAGAAATATAATTAAAAAAAATTAAAATTAATAAAAAATATATAGACGTTTGCATCTTTTCTGTTTGAAAATGCGACACGGTTACCAAACTTTAATTATTACTAAAGAAATTTTCTCCGTATGTAGGCTCGAAAATCTAAAGTTAAGCCTTTCGAATTCGCGGGTTATTTTTTTAGTATAAGATTAATTTTGACAAACAAAATGTCTTGAAATTTCACCGATACTATAATTCAATGAAAAATTCTAAACGATTGAATGCATGTTTTTTACAGATTTCTTGTGACGGGAGGATTAATCGATCGAATATCCCGCCACAATCGCGCTCTCATCGAGACGGATTTTTTCTTAGATCAGGACCACGAGTCTCAACTTCTCGTGGCATCCTATGACCTTTTGCATCGTCTGTGTATCCATTCTAAACGTACCCATGAGAATTCAAATTCCACTCATGATAGCGAGCAGGTAACAGTGGATTCGCACTTACTGGGCTGTTTACAGTCGAGTGAAGCTGCAGGTACCGTTGGCTGCCTTTATGCAACATTTGCATTGGCGCATCAGAAGTGCTCTTCACCCATCCCGGGACAGAGTCACTTTACATCTTATGGAAGACTACTCGCTTTACGGGGGCTCAAGCTACTGAGAACTATAGGCCAAGTTGATCTACAAACACTGCAGGTAATAATTGCGCTCGACAAACTTGCCATTGAATTATGTACCGAAAGAGGTAAATCAATCGGAAAAAAGTCAACCCTTCTCTATCTGTCTCAAGTATAATTAATTGATTTCCTGTTTCATCGAGTCACTAATTTTCATTCCGCCTTGGAATTATTACATGGGGAAAACCTTGAAGTTCAGAGAGCTCCAGTTCAAAATATTGTTTCTCTTGTGTTATTTTTAATTAAAGAAGGCGAGAATTTTTGAACAAAATATTTTAAAACACTCTCAAATTAATAATCACACTCGTTATCAATTTTTCGTTGAAACTCTGTTGTCTCAATAAGAATTGCTATTAAATCCACACTGCCAGAAAAATTAAGTAAAAATTACCGCTATCTTATATAATCCTAGAATTTTTGCCGCTCACGGAAAATTGCCGTGTTCACCTCTCACCCAAAATGGTCTAGACGTGTACATATTTCTTTATTAGAGATAGTGATTTTCACTATGCAGTTGGATAATTTTCCCGAACGACAAAAATTCTAGACGATTACCAGAACGTAACCGGAATTTTTACTAAAAAAATTCTCTCCTTGTGAAAATATGTTAGAATGAAAGGAGAAAATGACTAATAGATTAGTTATACCGCAATTCCTCCAGAATTATTAGATAAACGTAACCTTAGAGTGAAAAAAACCGTCGTTCTTATTTTGTTATTAATTCCTAGAGAATACGAACAATAAGGATAAATTTCCCTGAAAATAAAAAAAAAATAGCTTGAAAACTACAAATGTTCTTCTTCTCTGCATTTCACGTAAATTTGTCTGCCTCAAAAGAAAATTGTTTTTGATGGAAAAATAATATTCCTAATGTGGAGAATTAGGGCCAAACTCTTCATCCATTAGAGCGCAACAAAAGAAAAGACAAAACTTTTTCAATCATAATGAAATCATCTATCAATATAATCGTCTCTACCATATTGGGACGCGCCTCCTCGAATTTTTTTTATCCATTAACCCGCAGGGGTTTTTTGAGCACTCGATAAAGACATAAACCCAGCTGGAGATGTAAAGAGAGAAGGGCTTGGTGGTGGGGGACAGGGGGCAGGGAAAAGGGAGTGAGATCTGACAGGCGGTTGCGGCGATCAGACCACGAATTGAATCGAAACCGGCACCTTCAGCGTATCGACGGTAGCCCAAAGTAACATAAGTGAACCAGGGGAGTGGATTTTGCGGGCCCCCTTGTTTCCCGACGGGATCCAAACTGCCTCCCATGAAGAATCCCGCGGGAGATCACTCGATTATCCCTCGTTGAGATACTCAGAGATATATCCACAGGATTAAAGCCACCCGAAATATTTTTTGATGGAAACCCAGAAATTTATTAGCTATTCTCTTTGCTGGTAAACTCATGTATTGCAAGATATTCTTTCTCCCAAAGGTGTAACTATTTTTCTTGTTCTATAATTTTTAGCAAAAATTACTGTTACCTTTGCTAATCGTACCTTTTCGATGTTCGGGAAAGATTTCCCAACCCCATAGTAAAAGTTTAGATGATTCACGTTTAGATGATTTTTAGTGAAAGGTAAACACTTTACCTTTACTGAGGTTTTACTGAGAAGTTGGGAAATGTTTAACGGAAAAATATAACTTAGGATTTCTCTCCCCGTATATTTATCAAAAATCAAGTTCACCGATTTATTGTTAATATTCACGATCTTTTTACAGCAGCATGATTTTGGTACTAATACTTTTTGCTCTTACACTTCTTGAAGTATAGTTATCAATTAAAATAATTAAGAGTTCTCTACTACTTAATTCTGAATTTCCAGTGTAAGTCAATCCAATGATCAATGATTACTATGAGACCTAATAACTACCCTGTATGGCCACATATGTTGCCTTTGATGGTGGCAGGGCTCGGGTTATAATACGATTTTTTTCAGCTGAAGTACTGTGTTCGAAGTGACTTACACTGTTAGAAGAAAAGGGATAGTTCACTGACAGTTAATTATTAATTTTCGGAACAGTATCATTAGGCACAATTTAGGGGAGGGATGGAGAATTGTGAGATTGAGTTACCTAAAAATTCTATAAAATTCCGTAAAATTCCTGAATTTTAGATAACATAAAGACGATAGTGACTCAATTTAGTGGAATTTCTAGGAATTTTCAACTGATTTGATCACTAAATGTCATTGACTTCACAACCTCGAGCCACAAAAATATGGACAAAGTGAAGTATTCTCTTCCCCGAACGTAATCACTCGTACATTTAATCTTAACAACTCTTGATTTTTCCTTCATCCAGAATTTATTAGGCGCAGAAGGCACCAATCTACAATGGAGATTAATAGCAAGTCATTTGATCACCCGATTCCAAAGAGAGCCTCTAGCTGATTCCACGGATGGTCAATCCACTCAGACATTACCAACCGCTATTACGATACTCTCCGAGCTCTTCAGTGTCCTTGGCTACTTCGCCGTCAATAACATTGACAATCAGGTAGGCTCATACCACTGAGTTCTCCAGATTATTTTAAAAGTCCCCCACGAGTCGTCTCGATATCGCTGGAATGTCATAAAAAAAAACTCAGCTAATGGTTGTAGAATATTTTTTCCCCGTTATTATCAGCTCTCGAAAATAAAACCAGGTATTATGGTGGTCTAAAAATGTTGGTAATGCGTTAGAGTTGACGAGAGATTTTAACGTGATGGATACCAATAGTTTCACCTCGAAATTGAGACAAATTCATGAAGCAATCAGGTCGTAAATAACTGGGTGAGGAAAAAGTTGGGGATGCAGGGGATCCAGAGTGCGGTATCTTGGGTAAGTTCAAACGCGAAGTGACGAATGTGTTGGACGTCATGTGATGCACTTAGCGTGTATATTTCGGCGCGTGCCACGATTGGGCTTCTCCGTAAAGAACACGAGTGAGAGGAGGAGGGCTTTAGGATGAGAGAGATCACGGTAAGTGGTGTGGATGGAAAAGCATGCTGGAAATGAATGAAATATATATCTTAACGAGAGTTTTCGGCCGCTGGAAAGCATATTGATGGGAGGTCCAAGTGTCTGAGTGTGTTGTGTCTAACAGCTTGTTCATTCTTTCGTCCTCTATGTTCACTTGGATTTTTTTTTATTTATTTACTCTCTCTGAATTTTGTCCATTTGGCCACACGAGAGGGTTTGTGAGATATGTGAAGGGCTCCTTGTGGCGCCTCATCGTCGCCCTTCCTCACTTCCAATTTTTTTGCTTCGTACATGGAGAGGAAATTTCAGTAGAAAACACCGTTTCGTTATAGAATCCTGTAGGGTTTTTGCCGCTCGGGGAAAATTACCGCATCGCTTCAGTCAATTTCTCTGACAGCTTACTAACAGTTATCGAGGGGCACGATAAAAATTTGTTGACTACTAAATAACGGTTTCCTAGAAATATGGATAATTTTTGTTGAGTTGTTTATAAAAGTTATCTAGTTTTCCGTAAAAAATTCCCCAACTTCTCAGTCAAATTTGTTTATCCTCACTAAAAATTGTTTGTCTTGTGTTTGCCTCATATTATTAAATAGACGCGGGCATAATTTTTGTTAACGATAATGAAATTTATGCGGTTCGGTGATTTTCCTGAACGGTGAAAATACTACACGATCACCAAACGGAACGGTAATTCTTATTTAAAAAATTATCTCCGTGTATTGTGTGGGATAAATCGATAGACACGAGATTTTTTGAGCTCACATGAACAGTCAATCATTTTCACTGGGGCGATTATTTTTTCCCAGATGTTAAACCATTTAGAATTGTTTTGATAAATTATACACGTGCAGTTTTGCAAATCCGATTGGCATTAGCATACAGACGAGTTTTTGCGGATTGGATAAACAAAGATCGGACTGAAGTCAACACTGTTCTCGGTTCTTACTCCCCTTTTTTATACAGTGAAGGAATTGAAAACAAAAATTGCGGAGTGAAAAAAGGGAGAGCTTTATTCTTTTATATTTTTGGGCGTTTGTTTAGAGTTGTCGGGAAATCTTCGTTCGTTAACTCCCATTATCATTTGTCAATGATTCCGGAGTATGCGGGCATGAGCTGGTATAGAACTGCAGGTGGATAGGAAGGAAAGAAATAGTACTTGCATTTGAAACACTTGTTTTTAGCAGGTGATGCGACTCCATTCGTGTATTATGCTTTGACAACATTTCCGTGACACCTGGGTCCACTGCTATTCCCACGATCTTATTGAGGTATGGTAATTCTCTTTATGTTATTTGTTGCAGTTGGTTCTACAGACTGCGGGTGCTGGGCCCAGTGTACTTCAACATCTCTGTACATTGCCATTTCCTTTTTATGGCGATCCAAAACTTGCACCGTTTACTCTTCCAACACTTCTCGCTGCTACGCACGAAAATACGGATGCCATTGCTGTCTTGTCATGCGAAATGTCGTATCAGGTAAGTGGAGAAGTCCATACAGGAGGGGTACGACGGCTTAAAATGATTTTTACTGTTGCTCGGTTTTCGAAGGATATTTTACAATCCGAGACACGCAAACATTTTTTAATATCACAAGTGAAGAAATATTCAACCAAAACTACCACCACAAAGACATAAAAATTACGTTTCGGTACCTAATCCGGGAGCGAAGTTGAATTAGAAAAGTATCAATCGTCAGGTAAATTAGATTTTCGTAAAAATTACACATCCGTCCGTCTGGCTGTCCGATAGCTAGCCGTGAGTCACAGTGAGGGGGTCCTTCAACAACATATGATCTAATTCTTCCATACTGCTCTTCAGTTTTCTTCGCCCCAGGGCTGGTACGGGTTCTTGCCCGAATTCAGAAAAGTGACAATCACTACAGAAAAATATTGTTCCTGGGCCGTTGTTATGGGGTTTTTCGAGTCGCGCGGAGTTTGGTGAGCCGAGCCGTAGGCGAGGCGGCCAACCGCGCGAGTTAAACAACCGCGAGTTGAGTTAAAATGAGTTATTTTCTTCAATTGCTATAGAAATTGGTGGAAAACGATTCACGCCAGCGGATTATGTGAATAGTTCCGTAATTGTTATCGAATATTTATCTCCGCGTACTTTTTCGCGGGAGTAAATTGACGGCTGTGAGAAAAGTCGTGACGAAATTTTGGTAATTTTCCTGAGAGTCACATATATTTCTCGAAAACGGGCTGAGAGCTGAGTCAATTTAAATCGTTCTACCTGCTTCATACTCAATTACTCATAATAGGGGGTATTCACATATTACGTCACACAATTAGAACAAAGGAGGTTCTCAGATTATCATTTCACATTGTAATTTTTTTTTCCATTTTCACTGTAAAAATGGAGACTCAAAACGTGTGACAACGTATTTGACTGGCCCCAGTAGAGACTCACATATCTACTGATTATTTGATGTGTTTTATTAAACGGATATTTAGCTTCTGGAAGAATACAAAAAATCTGAAGAAGGCCAGCAGCATCCCCTAATCCGTCTTCTGAAGGATACATCCTGTAAGTAAATTCCAGTATGTCTCCAGAACAGAAGGACGCTTGCCAAATAATGCACATGTCATTTCAGGAGAAATTCTCTTCATCATTATTTCTCATAATCAATATGAGTTACCGTCTGAATGTGATCTATATTTAATTCGTTCCTCGTGTTCCGTTCTGTTTTAATTATTGTTTTCTTTTTTGTTTTTTTTTTTTTTGTTATTTTTTATATGAAATAATGAAATTGGAACAATCTCGGCAAACACGCGGAATTGTAAATGATTATTATGTGGTAATTTATTAACAATTTAATTAAGTTGATAGCATTAATAATTTTACACGCAACAAGAGTTGCAGAAATTAGTGCAATGTCCTGCCAATGCAACTGCTACCGCCGGTATTATTTAATCATGTGTACGGGTCATTGTACCAAATATCGCATGCAATTCGGGTGTCAAATTTTTTTGATACTTTCCTTTTTTTTTTTTGTTTACTTGCACTGCGTGTGTACAGAAAACAACATTTTTATCACTCAGTCCGTAAAGCACTACTTCACGGCCGCTCCGCGGCCGTGAAACACCGCCCGCAGACGTCGTGACTAGTGTCAAAATGTACTATATTCGACTGGAGAATTATCGGCAGTTATAATTGGACAGGCTCTACAAGTTGAGACGTGAGTAGATATGCTTGGAAAGCTGAGATATTTGAGATAGGAAATTGGCTGAATTGAAAAAAAAATCTGCATAAGATCTACAAAAAAATAGTGAAAGGCGAAGATTAACATTACAATTTGTTTTTTTTTTCAATTTTCATTGTCAAGGAGATTTAGGAGGAAGAATCATTTTCAAAAGAATCGTAAAATCCTTGGATCGAAACCAAAATTTTGTCAAGCATGGGTCCGCACGATTAATTTGATCAACTGCTTGTGCAGTAGAGTCATTTGAGCTGGTGAAGCCTCTTCAATGAAAAAATAGAAACCTCTCCTGATAATGCAAGGAGCAAATGAAAAATTATCGAAAATTTCGAAGCCGGATTTTGTACATGGAATGGTTCATATTAGTACGTTGTTGGGGCAAAAAAATCGAGCTACACATCAATTTTCCTTCCAAAGTGACCTATTTTGATGATTTTTTAACGCTCAAAAAAGCAAAGGGATTGTGCCAAAAAAGTGCGACAGACTTTTTATCTTTAAAAAATGTATGCAAGTATTTCGAAAGCTATTGAAAAGTTATATATATGGATGTAAACCTATATATCCCATATGGCGCAGAAATATCAGTTTAAATTATTCGGGCATGGAGGAAAAAAGAGGGTTGTTTATATAACCAATAATAATTTTATGTGTCAATTATTTCCTGAAAAGTCGCACGCGAAAATTTTTAAAACGTATTAAAATGTGTGATAAATATTGAGTTGAAAAGGAAAATTTTGACATAATTTTCGGTTGAATTACAATTACTTGTTTATAGCACAGCGTTGACCGTCAATGTTTATATGACGTTTAGCTCAATTTTTTTGCCCATATTCTTCTGGGCTATATACTTAATGAAACTTATGATCATAATAATGATGTGAGACCGCAGTAGGAGTCAAAAATATTTCACTTGGTTCAATAACTCGTCATTATCATTCTGATATCAACGGTGATTATTTGGCGTGATTTTTTCGCGGAAATTACGTCATTTAGATATTAGAAATAATGTTCATTGTTATCTATACATTTGTGGTTGTACTTTCGAAAATGAAACGAGAAATCCGAAATAAGTAATTATAAATAGTTCGATATAGAAATGGCAAACCTTATCGTGTCCAATTGATGGAAGACCGGAAAAAATAGACCAAAAATAAAGAAAAGTAATTTTTGAATGTCCAAAGTTTGAGATTGTGTTCTATATTTTTTAGATCTATTTCTTCCGTCTACCCATTTAATGTCCACTTCTAGCCGGAAATCATATTTTTGTATGCATAAGTAACGAATTAAATAGATAATCAGTGATTTCTTGAAATTCACAAATTTTTTTGCCTTTATTTTTGGAATGATTGGCGTTTCTTCTCAACTAAGGTAATTTGTATACGAAAAAGATTTTACTTTTGTGTAGGTTCTTTTCAGCTTTATAAGGAATTCACAGGTTTTTCTGGTAGTAATAATTTTTCCCACTGCAGCTAAAATGTACTCTATTCAGAATTCTTATCAGAATGAAAGTTATCTGTCTCAACGGTGACTTAACAATAATGTACACAAGATAAAAATATTAATAAATACTGTTTATCCTCCATTTTCTGTAACTACTGGGGTTTTCAAGGAAATTGGAGAGACTAGTCAGCGAGGGAAATAAATAAACGCGCTTTTTCGCTGAAATTGATGTGTTATTACACTCTTCGTTCCACACAACATCCCAAAGTATATTTTTCCTTTGAATTTCGTGAATTAGCTAATGCGAGTGACTTGGAGTAGGCTCTGAGAGATTTCGTGAAGTCCTCTTTGTCAACTCGTTCTTGAAAATCAAATTTTATTTTATTTACTGATTTAATTTTTTAAATAGTCATTTTTATTACATCATCTAGCCAGTATTTTCACTTTTAAATTGAAGTTTTCACTGATATCGATACAAAATTGGACGAAACCCTGTTAAATGCATTCAAATAGTCAATTAAATTATGAATTATTATTAAGTGAATATATGATTCCATAGTATTGATGTTATTGAAATTTGTCAAATAAAATCAGCCATTATGTTTCTTTACATTCCTTTAAAATCAAATACCAAATAATTATTCTATCCCAATTTCAAAAAGCAAGTAAATAATATTTGATCTACTGAAACTGTCAATTTAAAATATCAATGGAAAATCCTGTTATTATCTGATTTCGCTAAAATAACGTCCACTCTGCTTTTTACAAATATTGGACACACCGAAGAACGTGAAAAACCAATAAATGTTTTTTTTTCGCTGATTATGGTATTTCATCCTTCCATTAAATGAAAGTCCATACATCCAGAGCTTATGGCAAACTATACTATTCGGAGAAATATGAGTTGCGAATGGGAAAAAAAACGTTTGCTTTAATTTGCGCAATTTTTGTCTGCTGAAAATCCAATATTGGGTTACCTGGTGGAAAAAAAGGCCGGGAGAACACTGGGCATTACCGGCAGTCCATCGGACTCTCTCGATCGATGTTCATCCGCGTAAAAGGGTAGGTGGAGAGTTGAATGCGAACAGGGGAAGGGGGAGTTTGTACATAGAGGGAATGGGAGGGATAACCAGTCGCCGCGCTCTGTAATAAGCGTAATGGATACGGCACCCCCATTGGTATGCCTACTGGCATAAAAAAAAACCCTTGCAAGTCGAGTCGTCGTGACGAGTTTTGTATCGTTACTTCAATCGTCACAATTTACTGTTAATGAGCCGAGAAAATATCGGGAAATGAAGGCAAATGAAACGTTTTTCATTCATGAGAAATGAGAAGGTAGGATTAGTTTTTGAGATGGAGAAATTTATTAATTATTCTCTTAGTCCTTGCAACGAAAACACAGGATAATAGTACAATTATGTTATTGTATATGAGTTCCTGTTTAATTCCACGAATTTTCGAAATTTTTCATTCAATTTGTTGCTGAAAATCGATGGAAATTGTCAAATTTGATTCAACTATATCGGGATTTCCTGTCACTCGGAGAATTTTCACTTGTCGTACAATCCTTCATCCCCCCCCCCCCCTCCCCTTTTTGCACCAAAGTAACATTAAATAAATAAGTTTTTTTTTGTAAAACATGGAACTGAGAATATCTCTAATTAAAGATGCCAAAAAATAATTTTAATTTTCTCCTGTTCTCCCGTAGTGAAAAATATTTTTTTATTTCCCATGGAGGGCAAAATTCAGTAAAAATTATCGTTCCGTTATATAATCGTGTAGTATTTTGGCCGCTCGGGCGAAATGATCGCACTGCTTCAGTAAAATTTTCACTTTTCCGTGAAAAATTCCCAAACTTCTGAATAAAATTTAGTTGCAGTCACTAAACATTGTCCAGAAGTGTGCTCAATTTTCGCAAAAGATGGTGAATTTTACTATACGGTAGGGTAGTTTTTCCCGAACGTTGCAAATGGAACATAATTACCAAACGGAACGGTAATTTTCCCAAAACAAAATTTTCCGCGTGTGCGGTACGTGAATCTTAATAAACATAAATATATTAATATTGAATTTAAAAAAATACTGTCTTTTTTTTATTCTCTACAAAGATAATAAGCAATACCTCCGTTGTTGAATAAATAAACAAATAAATATCGTTCAGTATTATATAAACCAGTGGCAAATCCATGTGTACTTTTTCCCTAGTAATGCAAAATACTAATGGATGTTTTTCCAATGAGTTTCGAATTTGACGTGTCTTAAAACTAAAAAGAATCCGCCAATCTTTCCATACTTTCTTCCATCTATTGAGAAAATAAAAATGAAAGATTACGTATTCTAAATGCCAATGGCCTGACAAAAATGAATTTTCGACGATTTTAACAGTCGAATAAGCCGGAGAGAGTATGAGACGAGAGGCCGGTAAGTATATGGATACGTTAGGTGAGCTCGTGACATATATTATGCAGTCACTCTAAGTGGTATTTTCGAGGAAAAGGAAGGAGCTTTCGGTACTAAAGATAGAAAGAGAGAAGAAGAAAGCGTCGAGCAGCTGTATTAAGTGCGTCCATAGATAACATACCCTGGAAAAGTGTGTGCGGGGACTGGCTAAAACGTTCAGAGAATATGAAAAAAATATCTCCGTTGTCCCTCGTACGTCATCCGAAATGTTTGCGGCGCGTGTATGTACATTTATGTTTGCCTTTTCTCTCTTCTTTTTTTTTTTAGGGGTACGTCTTCTCACTCGACTACTCAGTTACGGAGAGCAGCCGTCCACACGTCAGCATGTTCGTCTGGTCGATTAGTTTGGGATGAATTTATTGTCTGAGATTTTTTTTTCTTCGCGCAATCTCTCATTGGCCAATTATCGTATATTTGTCCCAATGGTTTGAGGATTAAAAATGTTTATTAGAATGGATGACAGAGAGGAAATTTACAACAATAATAAATGACTGAATTTCGATATTTATTTTTGCTGTATTCCAGAAACAGATTTCCCATTTGTTTTTTGATTGCAGGGGAAATCAATAAAGATGGAAATTAATGCGAATGCAAATGAAATTACTCGAGCTAATTTGAAACATCTGCAATTTAACAAGTTTTAAGTATTGAAAATTAACGTTCCCTTATATAATCGTACGGTATTTTAGTCGCTCGGTGAAAATTGCTGTACTGCTTCAGTCAAATTTGTTGACAATTGTTTGAAAAATTTGTTTGAAAAATTATCCAACAAGTCAGTAGATTTATTCCTTCATTAAGAAAAGTTGTCTAATTTACCGTAAAATATTTCCTAATTTCTCTATTAAATTTCTCTACCCCTCGCTAACAATTGTCTAGACGTGTGCACAATTTTTGTTGAAGATAGTGAATTTTACTATACGGTTGGGAAATTTTTCCAGAACGTCAAAAATACTACTAGATTACCAAACGGGACGGTAAGTTTTACTAAAAAAATTCCGTGCAGCAACAGAAGTACCATGAGTTTTTCCATTGCAGAGACAAGAAATAGAGAACAAAATTAATGCAAATTTCAAAGAAAATAATTCAATTGCTCGAGGGCATTTAAAATATCTCCAATTTAACTTTAAACTATTGAAAATTTTCAAACCTGCTTGAAACTCTTTATTTCATTTAAAGTAATGATGTCATATTTCGTGCAGTTAAATTGTCGTAAAATGTATCCAGTCAAATAGACAACAAAACGATTTAACGAAAAATCGATCATTACAAACAGAAAATACTCCAATTTTCTCTTGTCAACGAGAAAACTTTTAAATTCACGCAATGGCTGCGACATATCGAGTGTAGGTTCATAGACGTGAAATAGGATCTGTTTCTCCAACTCTATACCCTTTATCCCGCCGGGAGTATCCGCGGGAAAGGGCCCCGATGGTTTCTCTCCTCGTGACTCCTCTTACTCAAAACACATCCACGCCATTTGGTGTATACCCGACCGGTGGGGCTAAAGGGCCTCCGAGAACACACTCGAGGCCCCCGCACCATCCACCGAAACCCGATCGTTGTTTGCAGTTCATCCCCCGCGTAACCGAAGCATCTATCCTCGGGCAAACATCATTCCCTCCTCAACCCCCCCCCCCCCCCCCCCCCCCCCCCCCCCCCCCCCCCTCCCCTCTCCACGGGCCCCCCTCCCCCCCTACGGTTATCTCATTTTGACTTTTTTCTCTGTTGAGTTTAATAATATTCCTGACTTAATTACTGACATCGTCTCCCACGGGACTCGTGACCCTCGCCCTTTTTCGTTTTTGTTATCATTTTCCAAAAATAAAACAAATTTTTAACTGGGTATTTTAGAGAATTTGAGAGCACTCAAGTTTCTCTCACATTTTTGACAGTGAAGACATTGAAATATTTAATTATTTTGTGTACAGCTTGAGAAGATTTTCCCGCACGAATAATCACGGGTGATTGTTCGGTAATTTCATATATTTCAATTCAATTGCTCTCTGGCAAAATAAAGAATGTTTAGGGTAGAAATTCAGTATTTGCAAACTGTCTGCGATGAGATGTTTCAACCAATGAAGATAAAATTTTTTTTAATAATTATAATTATACATCGAATTGAAAGATTGTATGCCACATTATGCCATTAATCTAGGCGGCTTCAATTCATGGAGAGAAATAATCATCAAAAATTCCGGAATAAGTCGCATAGTCTGCTGATGTGAGTCGTTTTCAGCCAATTTCTATGGGAATTGAAGAAGATAAACCTGTAACGGTCAATTCTCCAGCCTATCCCCGAAGAAATACGAAGAAGTCTCGCAATTTTACTGAATGATGTGGAATCTAACAGAAATTTCAAGAATCATCATACCGAAGAACATAAAAATCTTTGGATGTTTAAGATGTTTTACAACTTTCCCGAAAAATTAAAGGACATGCTGATTAAGGGCCTTCCTACTGGGCATCATGGCTAGTCATGATGAATACGATGAGACGGATGAATAATTTTTACTAAACAGATTGTTGAATTTCGGTGACTATTGACACTTTTACTCAAATTTAATGAAACTCGTGAAAATGTAGGTTTTCGTGCCCCAATATTGAATTTGAAAACCGTTGTTTGGGGAAATGATTTGTGTGAGTTTATAACGATCCCAAATATTGGAATTTTCGTCCTCTCACGAAGTTGACCATTTGGTCTCTTCGACAGTCTGACCACATGTGAAGATTTAATTTTTTAAAACTAATTTATTCAAACTTATTTTGCCGACAGATGAGTTGGCGGTGGTTGTGTGGGTTGACTGTTCGAGAGACCATTGTTGGTGAATTTAGACATCATCTTTGTGTTGTGCTTTCTCTGTGTCTGTTCAACATGTGTTGTTTTTGGGACCAGACACCACCACGTCCACGCCGTTGGTGCCGGGTCACGCAAAGAGTATTATGATATGTATTTTTTTTATTCGCGACAACCAACATGGTAATTTTCAACAAATTGAGGTTTAGAATGAACATCGGAGCCACGGAGACTTGACATCTATCCAAGGTTCAATTTCAAGGTCCAGGCAGACTCATACTAGACATTTACCCAAATTTTACTTCGTTTCCAGATTATTACGTTTCGAAACGTAATTGTTAGGTCTTTTTGGCGGTAATTTTTATTGAATATTTCTCTACGGGTGCAAGATCGATTGCCGCAACAATTTCGATGATTTCATTTCTATCAGACGTAACATTTCAATACCAATGTAATATCTCCCAATCCCGGGAAAAAAAATCTACTGAATAGAGAGTAATAATGAAGAAGGAAAAAAATGGAGTCAAGAGGTGGAAGAAAGCGTTCACGTATACATGGGCGAAAAAAAGAAAACAGAGTGCGTGTCCCGCTGACAGGGGCGCGGCGCGTGATTGCTGTCGCATTGTCGAGCGTCCATGGTTTTCTCTGCACCAACACACACTCCCACTCCCTCTCGCTCCCTCTCTCTTCAACTGTACTCCAATGTCTAAGCATTGTCACCATTGAAGAAAGAAGGAGGCTTATGAAAAGACTCGGTGGCAATAGAGAGCTTCTCTGCACACGTGAATTACGTGGGAGGTACCCGGAGAGGATGGGGAATACTCAACGAGTGAAATTAAATACCAGAGACAAAGGGTCAAGCGTCCATTGACAATGATAAAGAAAATATTAAATACGCCCCTTGCTCTTGAATTACTTTTTTTTAGCGAGAAATGGGCGATCAATTTTTTTTTCGTTTCGGAAAATAAAATTTCCTGCAGAGATTGATTCTATAAATGGTGAGAACTGATTGCAAATTAATTTTTTTTAAAAGGAACGTCACGAGAGAGAAAATAGTTGAAGTCTCATGAGGGATCAACACCTAATTCTTCGTCATTTCTAACTCGCAGATTTATTTTACGATACGCGGAGAGAATTTTTCGTAACAATGACTGTTCCGTTTGGTAATTATGAATTTTTAACGTTTGGTGAAAATTACCCAACCGCAGAGTAAAATTTACTGGATTAAAGGAAAATTATGCACAAGTTAAGACAATATTTAGTTTGGGGTAAATTAATTTGACGGAGAATTTGGGGAATGTTTCACGGAAAAAAAATGATAATTATTAAGCTGTCAACAAAAATTATACACCTACAAAATGTTTATTAAGGAGTCAACAAATTTTACTGAAGCGGTACAGTAACTTTTCTCGAGCGGCCAAAATACTAATCGATTATATAAGGGAACGATAGTTTCTATTGAATATAGCTCTCCGTGTATGTGAAGTCAAGCGTCCACTCATATTCATTAAAAAAATTTTGTACACCCCTTCCCAGGTAGGAAAAGATCACCGTGAGGATGGGAACCAGGCTGGAACAAGATATGACATCAAGGCTGGATAACCCCAACCCCAATCTTGAATCAGGCTTCTTTCCATTGTTGAATCGTAATTGATTTAAGCATGTCGTCAATATATAATCGAGTCTTGGTTTAAGGTTGAATCAGCATGGCTTCTCAAGACTGCGATGTCGAAGATTTGGATTACAGCCCTGTTCCAATCGTAACATCCAAGGTTGGATCGAGGCTCAGTACTCAAGGCTTGACCAACGGTAGAATCTCCAGCCTTGGAAACCGTTATTTTTCAATGTTCGTTCAAAGCTTGATTCAATCTTGAATGTCGAGACTCAACCAGTTTTTCTCAATTCTGGATCAAGCCTGATCGAACCTTGTTTTCATCGTTCATTCCTGCCTGGGTAACTCTTGAATTACTTTTTTCAGTGATAAATTCGTGACCAATATTTTTTTCGTTTTGAAAAATGAAATTTTCCGCTGAGATTATTTCTAGGACTTTTGAGATCTAATTGCAAATTAATTTTTTGCCAACATAGTTCACGAGAGGGACAGAAATGGAAGTCTCTCGAAAGAATAGAATTCGATGGCTTCGTTAGTTTTACACTTTGGAGTCATTTTTCGGTATGTGAAGCCAAATTCTTTCGCACTGAAGTCATCCTTATCTGAATTCCGAATGCTCTCCATCAGGAAATGTCACGTTAGAAAAAAACGTGACCAAGTATTCCGCGGGTTTCCGGAAGGCATCTGCCGACAAGTAACGAGGGTCGACCTCGTAAAGACGGGAACGAAGAGGAGTCACATTGGTGCGGTTAGCCAATGGCGAACGCAATCGAATCACGGACGGAGAGAGCCCAGGAGGTCGTCTTTCTCTCGTCCTCTCTCCTCTGTCCGCCTTGCCGTAAACTTGTAAAACAATAAAAGCTTCCGGTCGGATCCTTCCATCCGTCCACACTTTTTCCTGAACCGGTAACAGTGAGTTTAAATCGTTGGTTTTTTCGTCCTCTTATCGAGGAGAAAGTCCTAGTCAAGTTGATTAACAAAAATAATCAGGAGTTAAGAAAAAACGATTTTTCTTTACCGGAGAGATGAAGTTGTGCCCCGAATATTCATTATAATTTTTATTTATAAATTGGGATTCAACAGTTAGGAATTAGTCAAATCGAACTCAATTGATGAACTCATATCTTCAATCATTCTATTTTCCGACTCTGGTAGCCCAGATTAAAAACGGAATTGACACTTTATAAACCTTTATTTCGCCGTTACTACGTTATTTTTATTAAATATTTCTCTACGTGTAGGATTCATTACAGTTTCAGATATTACCCATGTATGTATAACAAATTGTGTTTGTATTAATTTCTACTTAATCCAAAGCAATTAATTATCTCTGCATCTCATGGAAGTTAATTCAATACATTATTCAAAATTACAGAATTTTCCCGGGCCATTAGAAACATCACATTAGTCAATAGTGACTGGATATTTCTAAAACTAACCCAAACGTGGCAAAAAAAAAATATTACCAAATCGACAATATATTTTCCAAAATTTGTAATTTGTCATTTAACGGTACAAGAATCGTCCTCAGAAGTTTTATGTCATATCTAATTAATTCAAACAGTAATTCCAATAGAGACCATATCGTCATATAATATAGTTTCACCTTTGGCCTCCCTAAATGTCTAATGCATCACAATTTGAACAAGAAGCAGCCCAAATTTTGAGAAACTATCCTAACGCTCCCCCACGCTAACCGGAACCATTCTTTCCAAATCGATGAATCGTAACGCAGGCAAATGACAATTTTTACATCGAAGAATTTCCCCTCACCCTTTTTTTTTATTCCCTAAATCGTGAAGAAGCGAAATGGAAAAGGAAGCGTGAGTGTACGGGACAATAGATACTAGTGCCACCCCGTGTCGTGTTAATTTGTCGAAGGGAGTTCCTCTCATTCCCTCTCCTGTTTCTCCCTTTTTCACCCAGTCGACCCATCATCATTATCGTGGGGATCCTCGGAATACATATCCGGCGGTTTGGGTTTAAACTTGAGCGACCCCCCTTCCCCTTCCTTCTCCTTCCTGCCGATTGGGGAGGAAGTCTCCTCAATTTTTATTCTTATCATTGGAAATGACATCGATTACAGTTTTTGATAGTCACGCCATTGCTCTTTCTCGCTTAGAAATAAGGCAAATGTGTTGCAAAAAAATATATTTTCAATGGATTATGTCATTGCAAATGCGTAATTAACACATTACGTGGGTCACTTTAGCCTGGGTTATTTCGTGAAAATTAGTAATCCGGAAAATTTGGCAAATTATGTTATTATATTTTCGAAGAATTCAAAATGTTCAAATATCCGAAATTCCATACCATTTTGAATTATATTTGAACGGTAATAAGTTCTGTCTTGAAAAATAAATCACATGAATTTAGCATGCGGAGACAATTTGTGTTGTAAGTATTGATGGATTCAGGATGAACAAAAATCTCTGACTACTTTCCTCTTAATTTCTGAAAGCGGATATGTGCAGGACAAAGAACTTCCGCGTCCCCTAGAAGAGTTTTACTGCTCTCTGTCGCTTATAAATAACTCGGAAGTATTTGAAAAAAGAAATTCCCACAAATGTCGCCATTAAAAATTCGGAGTTCATTATCCAACTCGAGGTACAGCTCCGGAGTACAACGTTAACTTGAATTATCTCATTAAAAGTGAAATTACTATAAATTGGAATAACCGTATTGTTTAATTTACAGACTTGAAAATGTCCAGATAATTGGAATTTCATCGAGCTGATGATTATATTTGCAAGGTAATAATTTTCCTCTGTAAAATAGATTTGCTGTAACTCCTAAGACGTCCTTCTTCTACCAGTGTAAAGTCATCTGAATTAAGCTCCCGAAGACAATGTGGGGTAAGTATAGACAAAATCAGGATAAAAAAAAAATCTCCGACTACTTTCCTCTTAGTTCCTCAAAGGGGATATGTGCAGGATAAAGAATATCCACTTCCCCCTAAAAGATGTGAGTGCTCCACACAAGCATTTACGTACATGCGGGAAAATTCCTTTCTCTTCCTCTCTCCAAATATATTTCTACTTTCCATCCCCCATTTTCGCAATAGATCCCCACCTTGCGCCACTAAAAGCATATCTGTGTCGCGTCGGTCACGGGAGGAGGGTTTCACCAGTGCTGAGGGGAGAGAAATATCATCCTCTCGCTCTCACCACTCGTTCTCCTTTATTCTCATTTTTTTTTTCCCTCAATCGTACATACACTCTTCGTACAGCCAAAAGGGAATACATCTGCGTCACCTCGCGAGAAAAATACAGAAAAAGTACGTGCAAAAAGTGAAATCTGATTTTCACAATTTTTCCTTTTTTTTATTGTGAATTTTTTAAAGGAAAAGAGAGTGGGCGAGCGTCCGAAACCGGGGGGGTTCTTATGGGCTGAGAGTCAACAGATGTATAGCGTCGCGCTCGATGGACACTGCCGGCAAGGGGGTGTACACTTCAGAGTACGTGTTATTTTATTTCATAGCTCTCGCGCCCCCCGAGCCCCCAGAGCAGAGAAAAAAAACAAAGGATGCGAGTATGTGTGGTCTCGTGACAGCAAGGACGATTCGTAAGTCAGTGTATTATATACGTTTCAATCATTCCCTTGTCTCCTCCCCCCACCTAAGCGTGCAATGTGGACACAGTCAAGGCCCAGTGATCAGCTGACTGATTGTCTCTTCTGCGGGGGGTCGTCTATTTAGAGGCATCATTGGCAGACTTCGTTGCATGAAACAATTGTCAATGTCAAAAATGCTCATCTCTCATCCTCCCTCCGCTCTACGAGAATCATCTCATGTTTTTAGTTGTTGTTGTTTCGAGTATTAATGAGCGACGGCCTCGGCTAATTGAGTGATTCATGAATTGAAGGGATGATGGCAGCTGTTCATTTAGCTCCATGAATTTTGATTAAATTTTTGCAATCGTATTAGTAAAAATACTTTTGTAAATCCATTTTTTACGCGTTGAGATATGTTCCGTAAAAATTACCAACAAAATGCCTACGAATTTCTTTCGAAACGTAATCGAGGAGTGAATTATTGTATTGGAATATTTCTAACCTAGGGAGGAAAAGGGACGAGTCGTCTTCACGTGCAAAATTACGGCCAGAACGGAAGGCGAGGGTTGTAAGCTAGTGGGGCATGCTTGTCTGATTCTCCTCCCGAGGGTTGAATGCGAATTTTCTGCCAAAAAGGCCGAAAGTGAGCGTTTGTAAACGAGCGAAGCGAGGTTAGCATGTTCACTTTCGGTCTATGTAGACAGAAAAATTTGATAAAAAGTGTCAATCGTCACGTCAATTCTATGATCGATTTTGTAAATATTACTCCTTCGTCCGAGGTCTCATGACTAGACAAGAGTCGCAGTGACGGAAACATTCCGTACAAATTATTTAACATCCAAGAATTTTTATGTTCTAGGGTGTAATGTTTCTTGAAATTTCTGTTAGATTTTACACCTTACAGAAAAATTGCGTGACTTTCTCATTTTTTCTGTGACAAACCAGCAAATTTACAGAAAGTTAGATTTATACTTTCCAATTCCGGTGAAATTGTTACTTTATTTTTATCGAAGATTTCTTTCCGTATTTTGACTTGTTTCTTCAAACAAATTTAGTTCAAAATTGTTAATGTGAAATGGCGAAAGTCACTTTCAAACAGGCAATGACGATACAAGCAAATGATTTTTCAATAAATTATTAGTTTGAAATTCTCATATTTACATATCTGACACGGTGTCCCTCAGGATTTAGCCGTTTGTTTCCTCTTCTACGGTTGGGCGTCGTAATTAACCGCAATCATCGTGGGCAAATACACGAACCCGCGCGTGAGTCCTAGCCCAGTTGGGTTAGCTGTGGGGTGGCCAGACACTCCCACGGGACGAGGCTGGCGATCCGCTTGGCACGCGGCGCATTACAGTCAACTCTCGCTTCTCCTTGACATTCGAATAAACGCGCTGGGAATCTCAATCAATATTTATGATTTAATCGAGAGGAGGGGGAAGGAGGGAGGGGCTAGAGAGATAACCGTCTCAAAAATTGGTGGGTTGCATCGGTACACGGAGTTTGGGGCAAATATTTGCTCGATTAGCATTTACGGGTGAGCCTATTTAAAAAAGTAAGCCCAAACGTGGACCTCTGACGGCAAAATTTCCCCACGTTGTAAATATTCTGATTTTTTTTTTGAACAAATTTACCCTGAGCAACGACCTAAGTTTTTACATTTTACTTTTCTCTCTATCATATTTTTTTTATGATTTTAGAGATTTTTTATCGATCCGTTCTATGATCGTGTATTAATTTAGACGTTTGGTAAAAATTACGGTAAATGTTAATACAAATAAGAATACTGTTTGCATCCGCTCAAGTGTTAACATTCTTTCTCAACATTTACCCTTTTATTAAGGGCTTAACAAATTTAACAAATTCAACTACATAATTATATTACGGAATTCTAATTTCTACTAAATTTTTCTCTCCGTGTACGGCTTCAGTAAAATTTGTTGACTCTAGTTGTCTAAAGGTATTTTTAATTTTTGAATGACGTGTCCATATTTTTTTATTAAACAGTGAATTATACTATTCAGTTGGATAATTTTTTCCCAACGTTGAAAACGCTTGCCAATGGTCAAACGGAACGGTAATTTTCATTATAAAAAATTCTCTCGGTATATTCATGGATCAATTCAATTAATCTGAAGAAAAAACGGCCAATTGATCTTGTACTTGTTCGGCTATGTTAGTATAATTAATCGGCATCAGGTTGCAGCCCGAATGATTAAATCCACTGGATTTTTCTCAACTCGACATTTGGTGTCATTGTCGTGAAAAACGTGCTCAGTGTCCCTTTTCACCTCTAATGCTGATTTAATCAGAATCCACGAGGCGACTCCCCTATCGAGTTTAGTCCTCTATACACACTTGTTACATTGAATCCAAGGAGCCATATGGCCTGTATACACGAGCGATTATTACATTACGTATGTAGGCCCAAGAATAATAATGAAAGGGGACTAGGCTCGCACCGACGTCTCACCCACTCCTCCACTGCTCTCAACTAAGTGCTTGGCATTATCGTATCACTGTGTACGAGAGGTCCACCCTCAACATCACCTTTATTCCTCTTCGCCCCCCCCCCCCCTTCCGAGCTGGGGTTCTGTGAACGCCGCGATGCATCTCGTTGCGCTTTTGCGAAACGCCCAAATCGAATTCATTACCACGAGCAGTCTCCCCTTTCCTCCATCTCGCTCTCTCCCTCTCGCTCTCTGTCTCTCACTTTCATCGGTCGCTACTCACTTCGGCTTTACCCTTACTTTGATATCTCCCTCCCTGTGACGTACGTTTTCTCTCTTCGGACACAGTGGGAGAGAGAGAGAGAAAGAGCTTCCGGGGAAATAACTGAATTCACTTTCCGACGCTAATCAAAGCTGACTGGAGGCACTTTGGCTCCTGCAAAAAGAAGCTTTTCAATTATTAATTTCATTCTGGAGAGTTGACGATTTTTGAGGTATCGATTTGACAGTTAAGGCTGAGTTTACGATTTGAAATTTTTTTTTCACGATTTAAGGGAGGTCTTTCAGCAGCTTCCTACATACTAAAAATTGTCTATAAAAGTATTTTGTAAAAAGGGAAACATTGTAAAAGGGAAACACTAACGCGTCTTCCGTTTTCAATTAGACTCGTGGAGAAATATTCGATGAAATGTATCAGCAGATAGCCCTGAGAAGTACCTTTCGATACCCAATTTGGGAGCGAATTAAAATTCTATAGTAAGTGTCAATTATTACGCAAATTCTAGGATCTGTTTCGCAAAAATTACTCATGTGCCTGCAGCCTCATGGCTAGCCGGCGGTCGCAGTGAGGGGGGCCGTTAATAACATGCTCTTTGATTGTTCTGTAACGTTTTATAAAAATTCTTAAGCATCCAAGAATTTTTATGTCCTACGGTATAATGATTCTTGAAATTTCTGTTAATTTTTGCACCTGTTAAAAATTTATTCTCTTCAGTACGTATAGAAGTTGTCTGAAGTAGATTACGTAAATTATTTCGTATCTTTCATTATATATTTCTCTTCGGGTCTAATTTTTTTTAAATCACCAAAAAAAATGTGGATCAATTTTGCATAAACATCCTTAATTTTTCAAAGAACGAAACAAAAATTCTTGAATTCAGAACAACCAGTCAATTCGAGATTTAAGTTTCCTCTGAATAAACGATGGGAGTCTGCTTAGTCATTTCGGAGTTTTTATTTTTTTCCCTGCACTCCTTCGATTCACTTTCCGAAGGGGCTAATCTCATCATCTATAGCATCGACTACACGCCGTTTTCTTCATTATCTTGCATCACTTTCCAACACGCCGCGGCTACTAATTCGGGAGGTTCTACCGGAGTGGATGGAAGATAGGAGTGAACAGATAAAAAGTTTCACAATCACGTGTTATATTGTGACAAGTGATGGACGTGGACGCGCACTCGCTCATTGTATAATTTTCCCCGGGAATGCAGAAAGAAATAACGGAAACATTTGGGTTTTCCCCAGTATCTCCCGACGAATCACCCCACAGCGGTCATGTATGGATATCAATGACAATAGTCTCAATTTTCCTGGGGGTTTGCAGTGAACCCGATGGGAAAAGCGAAGGCGGGGGTGGCTGCGTCGTGAGTGCACGTTTAATAATACTGGTGCAATGGTTGTGGGTAAGATGTATCGGTTTCCATGAGTGATACGCGTTTCCAATAATGGCGTGGGATTTTTTGGACGAAGATTTGAGGTACAGTAGGGAAAAGATAAATCAATGAATTTGTAAAAGTCTAAAGGAAGTTATCGAACGATGTTTCCATATTGTTAAATATATATTGAATATGCCTGAATAGCCCTGTTTAGATAGCACGTCTTCGTGGCTCCAATGTTCAGTCGAAACCTCAATTTGTTGAAAATTACCGGGTTCGATGTTGCGAATTCCAAAAATACAAATCTCACCACTCTACGTGACCCGGGACCAACGGTATAGACGTGGTGGTGTCTGGACCCAAAGACACCACATGTTGAATAGACGAGGACAAGGGACAATACAAAGATGTCGTCAAAATTGTCCGGCAATAGTCTCTCGAACAGTCAACCCACGCATCCACGGCCAACCCTTCGGCGATAAAAAAAATTTTGCAAAAAAAATTCTTTTTGAAGAATTAAATCTTCACGCGTGGGTTAGAGTGTCAAAGAGACCAAGTGGTCAACTTAGTGAGAGAGCTACAATTAAATATTCGAATTGCGGCAAACAAAACATTTACTCAAAAAACGGTTTTCATCCTTGGGACAAGAAACCTACATGTTGAGCAGATTTAATTGAAGATTCATTTTTCATGAAATTTCATTTCATTTTTTTTCATTAAATTTCGTCAGGTGGACCTATACTAGACATCTACCACTTGTATACGCCCGACTAAAAATTGTCTGGGGCGGAAAGGTAATATCTACTGAACTTTTCTCGTTGCGCAATGACAATAAGTTTTTCTACTTTCCCAATGGGATAAATCTATCATAGAAATCCTTTCACCCACAATTTTGTCATCGTCTTATTCGATTGTATATACTGACTTGACAAATGAGCCACCGACTGCTGATCAATCCCTCGAAAATCCCGAAACCGGAAGGAGAGAAGCATAAAAAAGCCCACCGCACGCGCGTTGGGAGGGGCAATGGGCGTTGGATAAAAATATTGATACTGAAGTTCCGGTTTTTGCGGTAAAAGGGAACAATCGCCTAATTATTGACAATGCACGCGTAACACCGGAAATAGCCCCATAACATCTACGCAAATACGAGGTAGGAAAAAAATGGAGAAAAAAGGCCAGAGGCAGATTGTGTGTGTGTGATAAGTTATTCTATTGAAAAACATTGTGCGGCCACAAAAATATGTTAGTACAGGAGTGTGGAAAAAGTGGGATGTGTTTATGGGATGGATTGAGGAACTTCCCCGGGGTTCCATCGGGGCTTTATCGCCGAAGTTACATCCGTATCCGTGTGGCGACACGTGACGTCATGGCACCGTCAATTAGACAACGCGTGGCTTGCACTGTAATCGCCACGCGTCATTTGACAGTTACCTCCCTATCTCGAGAGTTACTCAACCGCGGAGCGGCCGAGTGAAAAAAAATTGTAGAATTTCTCCTGGTTTAACTCTGCTGAATGATTATTTCCCCAGATAATAAATCAGAGACAACATAAATGTACATTAATATGTACACAAACTACAATTTTTGACCGTATTTTGTAGTTAAGGGGAGACTGCATTCCAGGCTCCATAGAAAGTTTGAGAATTGTCTTTTCTCCCACAATTATTAATTTTTCGTAACCAAATTACTACTTTATTGACTGGAGAAAGTCATGATCGACTTGATGAAAATGTTTCATAATAAAAAATCGGTATACGGAGAGAAACATTCACTAAAAATTACAGAACAACTCGCGTAATCTGCTGGCGTGAATCGTTTTCCGCCAATTTCTTTAGGAATTGGAGAGGATCAATCTGTAATACTCTGTCAATTCTTCGGTTTGCCACCGAAACAATACGAAAAAGTCACGTGTAAATTTTAACAGAATTTCCAAGAATCATTAGACCCTAGAACATAAATCTGTAGCGAAGTGGTAAAACGAGATAAGTGCATTATACATACTTTTTTTAAAGCCCGTATTATCTCATTAAGAAATAATGTTAGAGGAAATTATCAAAACAATGATTTTGTTGTAAAATTGATCAGCTACAAAAATCCCCTTGTGACATTATCTCCTGAAACCACTCCTTACTGAGTCAATCCGCGGTTTATAAAGATGGGAAAAATACAATTATCTCGTTTTCCACTTCGCCTCAGAAATATTGTTCGATGTTTAAGATTCTTTACAAATCGTTGCAAAACAATTAAGGAACATGTTGGTAAAGGTTCCCCTCGCTGGGACTCATGGCTAGCCATGAGGCCTCGGATGGATGAGTGATTTTTACGAAACAGATCGTCGAATCTCTTGTAGAGTGGCCATTGCCACTTTCGATAGAAATTTAATTCACTTCTAAATTACGTATCGAAACGCAATGCCCACATCTTTTTGCTGGTATTTTTTGTTAAATCTCTCCATGTGTAATTGCGAGAGAAAAGGTAATTCCCAATTTCGTTACAGACATTAAGTTTTCATTAGATTTTATGTTTATTTGGACATAATTTGAGAAAAAAACATTTCGACCGATGGTTGCTCGTATTTTTTTGAGAAGTAGAGTATAAAAATTCTGCCCAAGATTTTTGTTAACAAATTTGGTGAATCGTCTCAAATAGAAAAATGATGATTAAATCATCCGCGAGAAGTGGATGACCCGTAGCAACAATCATTGACCAAATTACTTGCATTCATGAAAATGAATATGAATTTCTTTCTCATAATTCCGGGAATGAGACGCTCGAAAAACACTTGATTGCAGTTTCTAAATTGTTCAGCCATTTATTTTCGCTTGACACTCGGTACAGAATAAGTACAGAGTAGCTCAACAATGTCGAGTTGATTGGATGTCACGTGCCAGTGACAATGAATTTTTACGGTGTGTAGGGAGTCACGTGGCCGCGGCGTCTCCGCGAAGTACAAGAGAGTGTGCTGTTTTGTCCAGCCCCCTCTGGTACGTCAAAACCCCCTTCTTCGATGCTTCGTATGACTTACGGTGCAGCGAGAGCCCCACGGGGACTATTGGGTCTCCAAGCTCCTCCAAACAAGTGATCGCAACCACTTACATCGAGAAAAAAATTCACTAAAAGTTACCATTTCGCTGTATAATCATGTAGTATTTTGGCGGCTTACAGAAACTTATTGCATCGCTTCAGGAAAATTTGTTTGCTTACTAAAACTTATTGAGAGGTATGATAAAAATCATCCAATGGGTTGGTAAAAGTTGTTGACTGATTAATGAAACTTTTCTTTACGTATGTATAATTTTTGTGGACGGCTGAATAAAAGGTATGTAGTGTTCCGTGAAAAACTCCCCAACTTTTCCGTAAAACTAATTTATCTCTCATTAAAAGTTTTCTAGACGTGTGCAGAATTTTGAAAAAGGTAGGGAATTTTAGTATGCCATCGGGTAATTTTCCCCGACAATCAGAAATCCTACAGGATATCGAAATAGAATGGTAATTTTGACTTAAACGCATATAATTTGTCTCCATCTGATTATTTATGAAAATAAAAAGTACGTATGTAATATATTTTATTCAATTTTCCCATCGAGCAATGAAAAAATTTCATGCAAAAATGACGAAACGGGGGAATTCCCATAAGTGAATTAATTGCCTTTGTACGTCGCGTGCCCGGAAAAGACTAAAATCGGCTTCCGGAGTGTTCTGCCGTGTGTACTGAAGAAGAAAAGAGCGGTCACTTGGGGTCTCACGTGACCACTCGTCGAAAAGAGCAAAGGGGGGAGGTCTCAAGTCTATTTTAACCATTGTACTGGAAAATATTTATGCTCCCCGAAGATACAAAAGTGGGATCTGTAAATTCAAGTGGACCTTCCGATTGTGATTAAAACGCATCGGTCAGTTCATTCCGTTATTTATTATTTCCATTTATCACAACAGTCAACTCAATTTTAATCGAGTGAATGCGAATGCATTTGTGGATCTGAAGCATTAAATTTCTAAATCGGCAGCGGATGTCTGAATCTATTGAATCCCATTTTGACTATTGTACAATTTTAATGACGAATTCGCTGTCTGGCATGAATAGAAATTTTTTTATGAAAAACTTTCGTGCAACTTTCAATGTTTCCTATAAAAAAATGATAACGAAAATTTTGCTCCATCTCTTGAATTCCCGTGAATACTGAGCAACACTGAGAAAAAAAAGAGCGCGTTTTGATTGACGGAAACGTTTCTTTAATAAAAGGGGGTTTCAAATGGAGAGGGGGGATGATAAAGGAAGAGGAGTCCTCTCTTTGAGGGCTTTTTTATTGAGAAGAAATTTTCTTGTACGGATGGGATTTATTTCTGTAAAGGAGATCCACATTTTGAATATCAAATTTGTCATTAAACATTTTTTCATCCCACTGTGTCAGAAAGGTAATTTTTCAGCACGCTGTGCCGGAAAGGCAACTATTAAATCCCAATTTTTCATTTCCAATTTTGAGTTTCTAATTTTATATTCCAAATTTCAAATTTTGAAAATTTTACCTTTTTCGCATGCGTACCGTCATCGCACAAAAAATTCCCTCCCAATAATAGAGGCTCTAATAAAATTTAGTTGGAGAACATAATTTCAGTACTTTCAAAACGTAATCATGGTACTTATGGAATGTATCCACGGTATTTGAAGAAAGTAACTGCACTACTTGCGTAAAATAAGTACGGTATTTGCAGAAAATGACTCAGTGCGTCTTGCGCGCACTGAAGTTACTTGTGACTAGTATTTTTCGCACTTTACAGGAGTAACTTGCCCCCGAGTACTATTTGGAACGAGCCGTCAGTACATTTTATTTTTTGTGTAAATTTTAGCGAAATAACTAAGCAACAAATTAAGCCGTCACGGTAATTCAACTCATAATTTCACATTCACTCAGGAGGCGGAGCGTCGTTTCCCAGCGTTTCACTCGTTTTAAGAAAATCAGCGCTTCTACTTACCCTCTACCACCGAACGAATATGAGGAGTGGGGCAGCTGGCCAGTGCTTCGTATACCACGCGCCTTCGCACGCCGCCGCCAACTCAAGCCATTCCCCTTAAATCGTTTCATAAATTTGTGACACCAAACAAAACGCGCGCTTCCGCGCCCTACTTTATCTGTGCACTAATGAAAGACGAGGTATGAAATAAATATAAATGGTAACCAATAAACAACAAAAAAATCTAAGAATTAGGTTTCGAAACGTAGTCTGGGAGAAAAATAAAATTCTATAAAAAGTGTCAATTGTCACGCAAATTCTACGATCTGTTCCGTAAAAATGATCCATCCGTCCGAGGCCTCATGGCTAGCCATGAGTTCCAGTAAGGCTGCCCTTTAACAACATGTTCTGTAATTTTAAAAAAATTTTAAAAATTGTAAAAAGATTAAGTGCCTTTTCCGTCTTTTTCCGATGGCAGAATGGAAAATTTATAGAACGCTACAGATTTATTCTGGTCAATTCCTATAGAAATTGGTTGAAAATCATTTACACCAGCAGATTTCTCGAATTATTCCTTATTTTTTGTTGAATATTTCTCTTTGTGGCTTTGCAAAGTGACAAATGAGAATTTATGGCAGAAATTTCATCAGGAAAAATGTGAAAATAGATATTGTAGAAGAATAGTCTTGTCTCCAAATGAAAATCAACGGTTCCATGCTTGATATTTTCCTCATAGGCACCACCACCTCATTTGTACTGAAAGGGAAGGAGTAGGGGGGAGGTAAGCCAAAGATTTGTTTGGCGAGTATTGCCAGAGACCAGGAAGCACCCAAACACTGGGGAAATTTTTGAATAGAATTTTTGAATTGAAATGAGGTGGCTCGCACTTATCGCTGTCACAATCTCTTATCGGATGCACACGAGCGGGGGTGGTTCGGCTAGGAGCAGGGGGTGAAAGAGCCCGAGAAGAGCGAGCCCCCAGGGCCATATGGTCGAGGTGGCCAGCTGTTGAACAACTCACGTGCCCCCTGTGCTACTAAATTATTTTTTCTCTTGTTTTTTATCCGCCCGTCTCACTTTTACGATGTTTCCACTCTGGGCTTGGGGTTATGGAGATGCTCCAGTGATAGCTTTATGAGTAACAGAGTTGCCCGAAGTAATAACAATCCCGTGGTGGGAATCTATCAACAAGTATTCCAGAAATATTTTTTTGTATCAAACAAATAAAATGTAATACACCGAAAAAAGAAGTGGATATTTCTGTGAGAATTTCAATAGCTCAAGTTGAAACTCTAGAATGACTCAAATTGCGACTTTTTTTGTCTGTGATGTGCTGTAACAGCTAATAATAATTGCGAATAATTCGAAGTCCCCTCTCACATATTCCAAATCCCAGCTAATGATTTTCAGTGACATCACGGGAATGCGGAACGCTATATAAATTGCCTTCTTTGATGTAAAAATCAATCAATTAATTAATAATAATCTCTTGATTTTTAATCCTTTTTGATCTATCGTATCTACCGATGAAAATATCAACAAACATTCCGCAAAAATAGTAAACTAGCATTTTTGTTCAATAACAATAATAATAATGATAATAATTTGCATTGAAAACGTTGAATTTTACTTTGCACACTGAAATAAATTTTTTAGTGACAAGTACCGTTCCGTTTGGTCATCGTGTGTAGTGTTTTCAACGTTCGGAAACGATTATCCAACCGCAGAGTAAAATTTAATCTTGTTAACAAAAATTATGCCCTCATCTAGATAATTTTTAGTGAGGAATAAACAAATGACACTGACAAGTTGGGGAATTTTTCATGGAAAAATAGGGAACTTTTACTGAACAGTCAATTAATCTCACTGACGCCGTATGGTAATTTTTCCCACGCGGCCAACATACTACGCGATTATATAACAGAACGTAATTTTTACTGACCGTGGCCCCCGAGCGGTAACGCTAACGTAATGGACGGTAATTTTTACTGGAGAAAAAAATTCTCTTTGTGCAGTTGAGGAACCGAAAATATTTCGCACTCCCAGTAAACGTTCCCAATGCCGTCAGTCTGGAAAAAATAACCCACGGATGCGTCGGATAATTTAAATAAATGGGTAAAAGTGGCGTGGCTGAAGTCAATGCGTACATCGCGTGCAACAGTGACTAATTGACCGCAGAGCTATAGCCGACGATATAATATAACATAGAAAATAAGGGAGGGAAAGGATGGCCAGTGGGCACGGAAAGGGGATGGCCTAGTTGATGCCCGATATATCTGGAACGTGCCAGAGACACGCGAATCCCAGCAATCACCCGAATCACTCCGACTTTTTTTTACTTTTTTACCTTCGACTTTGTTATCTCATTATTCACTGATTATTTACGAATAAATTTGCATTACCCATATCTCCGTTGTTCCTGCCTTATTAGTTATGGGATGGGGAGCAAGTTTATTATCACTAACGTTACTGTTTTTATTTTTAAAGCGGCACGTGCCGGCAGTAGTTTATCTCGTATCGCTGTACCAACTGTTAATATTTATGGACTACACTGTTTGTTGTGTATTAGCGAATGAGTGCAGGGACGGGAGATAAGTATGTTCACGATATTCTCTTCATAGTATATAAAAAGACTTCACGAGTGGCCGCCAGAATCACCCAAAAAATTATCGATTTATTTTTGTGAAGGGAAATTCTCTCCGATCGTTCGAGTAGAGGATTGGCACAGCTTCTTACTTGGGAATCTCCATGAAACTAAAAATCGATGTACACGGAGAGAATTTTTTATATTAAAATTGCCGCTCCGCTTGGTAATCTTGTAGCCTTTTACAACCTCGGGAAAAATTACCCTATCTCATGGTAAAATTCACTATATCAAACGAAAATTATGCACACGTCTAGACAATTTTTAGGGAGGGATAAACAAATTTCACTGAGCAGTCGGAAAATGGTTCCCGGAAAACTAGATAACTTTTATTAAGTAGTCAACAAACATTATACATACTTTCTATCACTTTTATCAAGGAATCAATAAATTTTACTAAAGCGATACGGTAATTGTCTCCGAGCGGCGAAAATGATATTCACGATTATAAAACGGAACGGTCATTTCTACTGAATTTTTCTCCCCATGTAACAGTTTTGTAAATTTTTTTTATGATCATCAACTTTTGTTCAATCGGTGGATTTCACTCTCAATAATTCCCTATAAATATCAATTAATGTCCGCAGCTGGTGGAAAATAAATGGAAAGTGGTTTTTTTAATACAACAATTTTTGTCCCAGATAAACCTCCCCCAAAACTGCCTGTGAATTTTCAGGCTACTATTGAATTAAAAAATTGCTCGCACCCCAGTCCAACGGATTCTCAAATTAGACTGAACGTGATAAATTGAGAACAAAATGAATTTTCTTACTTTAGACTCTTGAGAGATCGAAAGATCTGAGTGATATTATCGACAAGACAGAGATTCAATGTTAAAATACGATCTATTTCGTTTCTCTTCTTACTCCTCTAATCAAAAGGAAACAAATGAAATAATTATTCACCGAAGGAGAGCCATTCGGCTCAAATGTGAAAGTAGTTTTCTTAATTCAATAATTTCTCCGTTCTTCTATACAAAAACCGTTCAAGTACGGAGTCGTCATATTATTTAATAGCAGCCAATCAATGTCTGACCCTCCAGCGATGACACACCCCGCTGGATACTTACTTAGATGGCCTCAATCGGCTTTCTCATAATGACAGGACCTGCCTGGTTGACCGGCTCAATGCGTGTCCAAATCAGCTACCGGATCTCGAAGAGACCACTTTTTTACCTTTTGTTTTCCATTCGAAATTCAGCTCTCTAATGATGCCGAGGATGAATGAGGATTTTTTTTACGTTTTGGGATCGATAAAGCTTTAAAAGAAAGAAATATATATATATAAAAACGGTGAATATTTCACAATTTGCCTGGATTTAAAAAATTGTGAAATGCACTTTAATCCATGTTTTTAACATACAATGAAGTGTCGTCATTTTTAGGAGGAATATTGCTAAGGAATTCTTCCCTTCACTCGGAGAGAAAAATACAGGGAAAATTGCCGTACCGCCTCAGTAAAATTTGTTGACTGCTTACTAAAAATTATCGAGGGGTGCGATAACAATTATCCAACCAGTCAGTAAATTTATTGACTCTTTGATCAAATTCTTCTAGATGTATGTATAACTTTTGTTGATTGCTCAATAAAAGTTGTCTAATTTTCCGCGAACAATTCCCCAGCTTTTCAGTAAAACTTGTTTAACCCTCATTAAAAATGGTCTAGACGTGTACATAAGTTTTGTTAAACATCGTGAATTTTACTATGCGGTTGGGTAATTTTCCCCAAACGTCAAAAGTGCTAGACGATTGCCAAACGGAACGATAGAATTTCTCTCTGAGTACATTTGGAAGTTTTGTTTCCTGTTGTAATGTGGCTCTCTAACGATTTTTTTACACGTCAAAATCAACCAAACATTTTAAGAAAGAGGGAAAAAATGCGGTTAAGTAATTAGAAAAATTGTTCTTTTACGCATTATTGTAAATATTTTAGGTAATATTGCATAGTGATTTCCCTCTGTGCATCTCAAATTCCTGAATAATAATGATAACACTCAAGTAGTGATAGAATATTTCCATTGGCATGCCTAAAATATCTCCATCGGAAAACAAACGAACGGAAGTTACTAAAATGATCCATTATCGAACTCCAAGTTTCCATTAGTCTAGGATAATGGAGGATTCGTTATAAATTCACGAAAATTATTTCCGACTGATATTAATGCTCTCCATGGAATAGTGTCTGTCCTATTGTCATAATTCAATCTAATGCAATTCGGTTCACTCCTCCGAAAGAAAAAAAAATTCAAAGTCGATGTCTGAAAGGATTACTCGAAATATCAAAAGGTAAATGTCATATTAAGACTTCGTGGATGAATAGAAATTCCGCAGGTTATAATCTGTAAATCTTCGACTGAAGAATTCATTCACTGGGCAGTTTGATACATCTTTTGAAGGAGGGCCCACCCCAGGCCCATTGTAAATAGACACGTTGTAACTCCTGACACATCCCTCCTGGCGCAGGAGAATGCAGGTGTGTCTTGGTGGCTCGTGGGTCCACCAGTGCCACCTTCTTACAGATCAAACGATCGCCGACTTTTTATATTTGTTCATCGGTATTCTAGACCGAGAGACAAACGAAAAATTCTACACGGAGGGATTTTTTTTAATAACAATTACCGGTCCGTTTGTTAATGTTGTAGCGGTTTTGCCGTCAGGAACAATTACCCAATGACGTACTATAATTCTCTATCTTCAATAAAAATTATGCACACGTCTGGCAAATTTTTAGTCAGGGTTAAACAATTTTCACTGACAAGTTGGAGAATTTTTCGCGGAAAATCAGATAACTTTTATTAAGCATTCAACAAAAATTATCCATACAACTAGGAAACTTCTATTAGGGAGTCAACGAATTTTACTCAAGTGGTACGATAATTTCTACTGAATTTTTCTCTCCGTGTCCTCATCCCCAGCCACATTTCTGCACTTGATTACCTGTCACTCGAGCAATGAATTCTGGGATGTACCAATTCCCGTTCGTTTATTTCTTTCAATTGTCCCCGAAACGAATAATACAATCAATTCCGTCGAACCAATTTTTTAATTCATCAACAAGAGAAAAGTTTCAAATTATTATTATTATTGGATTAATTATTTTGTTGTCTATTACAAGAAAATGGAGGGCCGGGAAAAGGTTTAACTGCATCATCGACGAGTGAAAATTTTTCTGCTCCCTATTCAGAAATAGAATTACCTCCCTCTACTAGCACTTTCATCTATAATTTCATTTTTCCTCAACAAAAGAGAAACATAATTAAATTCTTTTTTATTTTCTAGAACACGTGGAAATGGAGACCAATGGCTGTCTCGTAGACTTGCGCGAACGCACGGTATCGATCCTCGGGGCCTTTCCCGGGCTTGGCTAACACCCCTTGAACATAAATATACAACTGACAGGAAAAAAAATCATGATGATCAACCGATTTCCCATTCGTAACCTTCTCTCTCTTAGAAACATCGTTAAAACCATTTTTCAAAACTTGCACGTTCAATTTTCGAGATCGTGGCTATAACATTTTTGCTTTGGGTCGGAAAATCAAAAATGGAAATCAGACTAAATCATGTTATAGATGTAATCCTAATTTATTGCTGAAACGATAATTGAGCCAATCTTTTTTTTCTTATTCCTTAAGTATTTTTTATTGTCCAGGGAAGCAAAGTTACAAGGGCTTCTGTCTTCTTCTTCTTCTTTCAGGGACAGGTGAAAAAGATTGGCTCAAGAATTATTGGAAGAATTAGGTAATAGTAAAAAATATTCTTAAACTATCAATGTATTTTTTAGTCATACCTATACGTTTTTCCGTCAATATAGAATAGTAAAAATAATGACAAAATAAAAAAACGAGCTAGAAACAATTCAACTCTCTGAAGAAAAATTCAGAAAATGAGAAAAACTCGGTCCTTTCCCTAATAAAATTTACAAACGTTGAGTTTCCAAAAGGCCTTAACTCCGAGCTTTAGACAATAATCTCCCAAACCAATTCTTTCCTTTTCCTAGACGACAATCGAAATATCCTGAACTGCGGTGGCACACTGAGAAAAAAATATAATTTCGCCAATCAAAACATCTTCTGACAAGAATTTAAAGTGACTCTTACAGTAGCAATTTTTTAGTTGGGCAAAGCAAATATGCTTAACGAGAAATTTTCTGTAAAATAAATTCGTGAGTGGTTTGATCACGAAGATATTAAAAAATCTCTGTTATCCAAAGCGAATAGTCTACCCAGATCTTCTCTCCCACCCGAAAATCTCGAAGATATCGCTGAAAGAGAGAATAAAAAATGTCGATAAAATGCAAAAATGTTGAACCTATCGTTCTCAGTGCCGATCTCTAACGCATCATTTTCAGGACCAAAATCGACTCTGTACCAACGTAAACATAATGTTAACGTAGAAAACCAGTTCTCTTTTCCCCCTGAAAAGACAATTGGAATATCCCGAGATGGAGTGTGCGAGGGGTTGGCGAGGGATTTTATATTGAGAACGTCCAGAAATGAGTGTAAAAGAGGTTGGTGTGTCGTTTGGTCGTGAAGAGACGAAAAAGTAGAAGAATGAAACTCAAAGAGACGGAGAGAGATGAAAATGCAGAGGGAGAAAGAGCAGATGAGAATGGGCAACGGGAGGGAGGGAAAGAGAGTGAGAGAGTCTGACACGGGGAGGACGAAGAGGGGGAGAAGAAACGTTGTGAGGAGGTTGATGGGGAGAAGCTTTTAGCCCAGCGAGATGGTGCCGAGATAACGGCGCAACCGGAGTGCAGAGTGCGCCGCCAACGCCGCGCACGCTTTGGTTGCTTTTAATACACATTGGACCGATTTTCAACAGACACAGAGAGAAGATGCCTTCGTGAGAATATCCCTTTTAGTATTCCTCATACGAATTCAATGTTACCATCACCCAAAGGCCCCATACCCTGTTTGGAGTAAGATGCAGATACCGAAAAAAAAATTATTTATATGTACTTGTTTGGCTTCTCACCGCATAATAGACGTACCCACGAATTATCAATGAAGATGATTTTCAAGTTCAAGCTATTCGATCTCTGAAACGCTCCTCTGGCGACAATCATATCTGATTCTGCTAATATGAACGCAGAGTCTACGTAGAGAAATCGTCAATAAAAATTACCAGCATAAACACCTGAGAATTACGTTTCGAAACGTAATTTGGGAGTGACGTAAAATTGTATAAAAAGAATCATCACGTAAATTCTACAATTCGTTTTGTAAAAATTACTCATCCGTCCGAGGCCTCATGGCTAGCCATGAGTTACACGTCGAGTCCTTTAACGACTTGTTCTTTAAATTCGTTTTAACGTTCCGTAAACCCAGGACAGGCTGGAGAATTTGCAGAATGTGACAAATTTATTGTCTTCAATTCCCCCAGGAATTGGTTGAAAATCATTCACGCCAGAAAATTACGTAAATTGTTCCGTAATTTTCATTGAATAGTTCTCTTTGCGTGAGTTATTAATCTCGCTAATTGTACAGATACAGATACACGAGAGAAATTGACGAAATTCATTTGAACCATATTCAGAGCGACCCCAATAATTAATTACAGATTTACTAATTAAATTCTCTTCTTCAAAGTGTATAATTTATCCTGGACTCCGTAGTAAGATTATTTTCATAGCAACTATGCATTTGACTATTCTTGATGATCACTGTGTTCTGACAATTTAAATTTCGTAAGAATTGCTGCTAAGCAATAAGACATTCCATCGTTAATTCACTTGACTAGGCAGTCCTAGTATTAATAATTGCTGCTTCCTTGAACATTACCCCAATGAATTTCAGGAATGTTAACACGAACTGTCACGATCAACAATGTTGTTTGTAAGTTGAGAAAAAAATATAAAGAGAATAATTTAAGGCTAGTTTTATACGAATTACGACCATTTGGTTTTCCAAAACTAATGTATGTTTCGCAAAATAATATTTTTCGCTCAGTGTAGATTGACGAGAAATCTGGAATCAGGAGGATTTTCTAATATGATAGAATCTGATATTTAGTTTTTATTTACGACTCTCCTCTTCGGGTTGATGAGTAATGCTAGGAAAATGTCAGCTTGTGCGTTACGTAAATGGTGATGCACCGGGGGAAAAAGTTGAAACGCTGTAAAAATTCTTTTGAAGGTACTTAGGTAGGAACTGTCCCCGACGGATACCCATACTGAGATCGTAAAGACTGGCGCCATCAAAACTCATAGTATCCATTACATCTTTTTCATCTTCAAACGGAACTCATATATCTGAACGATAAAAAAAAAAGTCAGCAATTTTTGCTAAAAGGCTTTTTGAGTCGCCAACTTTGTTTCAGCGTTTGATCGTTTTGCATGGGGAATGGGGAGATCAAAATATTGCGGGTTCAGTTGTTTCTTTGGCGGTGGATAGGTGATTTATGAGTTTACCTGGCTCAATCTCGTATGTATAAACCATGAAATTGCCGTCACATTGATAGCCACGGAGGGAGGTGGAGCAAAAGAAATTGGAGAAACGGCTCATTAGAGGGAAATTATCAGTGTTGGAGACCTCGATCTCAGTGCGGAATGAGACGGCCGTTCTTATCGTTGAGATATACATACCCAACGCCTCCAAGATTCCTATCGCTTTCGTCGTGGGTGAATCGGAGCAGAAGCCTAAGGCGAAGATGCCTTGGATTAGGATAACACAGGTGTACGGATTATCCTTCAGCTCTACCGTCGACCTTATTTCGTGCACTAGACAACTCGACAAACAGGAGAAGCTCGACGACTGCCTTGACGTTTCGCTCTACCTTCACGTAATGTCCGGGAGATTATCTCCTGTGTTTCACCTTTGGCGAGGGTGCGTGGGGTAGATCTACCTGAAATCAACCGCGGATACTTTTTGGGGGTACGTGTCGTCTTCCAGGATTGATCAGCGGGTGTTGGAGGCACTCGAGGGGAGATTCCCGAGTCTTCGGTGTGACATAAGACTTAAGATAAGACGTACGACTTGTGCGCGTGTGAATATGTTGATTGAAAATCCTAGCGAATTTCATAGATAATTCTTGAGAATTTTGCCAGAGACAAAATGGAGATTGGCCGATTTAATACTCTTCGGAGGAGAATTTCATTACAATGAAAATATCCTGGAAGAGGAAGCTGCACAGAAAAATATAATTTTATTGATTTTCTACAAGGAGAGAATAGTTTGTTTGTAAAAATTACGATTCCAATTAGTAATGGTGTAGCATTTTTGGCGTTGGGAAAATTAGCCAACCGCATAATAAAAATCATTATCTGTAACTATAATTATGCACACGTCTAGACTATTTTTAGTGAAGAATAAATCAATTTTACTAGAAGAAGAGCATTAGAAGTTGGAGATCTTTTCGCGGAAAACTGGATGAATTTGATTAAGCAGTCAATAAAAATTATATATACATCTAGACAATTTTTATTAAAACTATATACTTCTACTGAATTTTCCTCTCTGTGTATAAAGTCCTTTACATTGCAATTTTTTTAAATAAAAATATGGGTCAATTCCATATTTTTCATTGTTGTGAAATTGCATTATTTTTCATGGAGTGTCAGTTTAAAAAAGGGTAATTTTACGGCAGTTAAAATGAAAGGTTTCGATGAAATTCCCCGAAAACCCTTGGGAATATTTGTGGGATTAGGTTTAACAAATAAAAAAACACTTTTTCCCTCACGAAAAATCAGGGTTGGGGAAATTCCCCTAGGATTAGGATGACAATCCACCAATCCGGCGCCGTTGAAATTAGAGAAGAAAACCTGTAGGATCATTGTCTACAGGGAAACCCCAAAATCAGTGAAATTTCTCAGCATTCATTGGACTTTGACTGATCAGTCGTCCGAACTGGGGCCACATTTTTTCATCGATAAAATTCCTCTCGCTGAGACAGAAATTTCAGTCACTGATTCTTTCCGCTGCAACTCAAGTACTAGGATCCGGAGGCACTTCATCGAGAGCATCTGGAAGCCTCGAATCTTTGTCGGCCAAGTTTTTCTCCCCATGAGAGCCTTTCTCCGGTGGCATCTTCACTTCTTGCTCCAATTTTTTTTCTTCCTAAATACTCTGAGATTTCGTGCATCCCCATTGAAAATCACTGGTGAGTGTCACACGACTAGGGCGAAAAAAATAGTTGTGCAGTTGAGGCGTGAATATTTTCAGAAAAAAAGAGCATTCGGGGGGTTTTAGTGCGCTCGGTTTGGTCGAGGCACATTTCAGTTACCGATTACGCTCAGTGACAAAAGGCGTGCCCTTTATCGCAGGATTACGAACTTCTCAGTCGACCGTATATGATTTTTCGTACCTCTGTATACGTTTACAATCTTTACGTTTTATCTAGAAATTCAATGCAGCTGCAGAAAAAAAAATGTGATGGCGCATTTACAAATTCATTTATCCTGAGAACATATTAATTTTGTCCAGTTACGGAAATCACTAGATTCACTGGAAATCATTGTTCAGTTTGCGGCAAACCAATGAATTCTCACAATGAGATACGAGATAATTGGGCTTTGCTGCTGATTGTATTGTATTGTGCCAGCCTTTAACAGAATTATTTGTTGTAGCCGTCTCCTCGGTTACCGATTCATAATTTCCCTCTTTTTTCATTTACAGTGAATTTTAACGTCATTTGTCAAATACCCCGGGCACTCACAACACCACAATAATACGAAAAACGTGTGATTTAGACAATTACCTTACCACCACCTCATAACACCAGGATAATACAAAACAATATACGACAATCGTTTGACGTGAAAAATTACCTCAATATAACTGAAGTGAATTATGTAGAATTCATTTTAAGCCCATGTACATATCAGGCAATCAATATATTGATTTCATTGTTGATATGTTAGCGCTCAAAAGCACTGTTTATTCATCTATTTTTTTCTTGCATATATTTTAAAGGATAATTTTCGTCAGGAATATTTGTATCGGATATTTTTGTCGGAGATAGTTTTTTAGGCGGATATTTTTCTACTGATATTTCTTATAGGATATTTTGATTGTAGAATATTATGGCTTGGAACCGAGACAAGGTTATTTTTACGTGAATTTTGCAAAATATCGGACGATGGAACATCAAAGCCAAAGGTGTCAGAAGTATTCAGCTTGATATTTTAGGGGCATCACCTGAATTTTGGCAGCTTGTGGCTCAGTTTTGCGGGGAAGGAGCGATAACTCTGTGGGAGTCGGAGATTCTAGAATTGTGCGAACATCATTGCACGTAAAATGTTCTAAGGCCGGTTACTTTTGTCCTCATCATTTCCGACAAGCTCGGTATTTACCGCTTACATTTCCACAATAGAACCCACACAAAACATTTCAAAGAAAATAGTGAGGAAGCGTGGGGGAGGGGGAGGGGGAGGGGGAGGGAGATCTTTGTTGACATTTACCAAAAATTGAGAAATAGTAAAGAATAACACTTGTTCTACCCAATTATAAAACACATTTAGAAATTCAGAAATTTCTGCTAAAAATATTGCGATTACATTTTCTCAAATTTATCAATGAATTAGTGAAAAGCGAATTTTCTTAGCATTCGCAAAAGCGAGTGACGTTTTCTCCGCTTCTTTAGAAAATTATACTTTTTTTAACAAGTGACACGATCTGCCCGCCGAATTATTGACCACATCTCGGCCAAATCTCCCTCCAAAGAGATTTAAAAAAAATTAAATAGCCATTAATATTTTTAAAAAAGATGAAAACTCGCTTCGGCCGACCTATTAATCCCCTTCAGAAATGACCGCCAGTTCCCCAAAATTTCCGGACAATTCCCACCACGGTCCCAGGAAAATCCGGAAATCGATCTCCCCGACGAGAAAAAAAAACGGTAAAAATTGATACCGGAGTAACGAGAGCAAAAACCCGTGTGTTACCAACGTATAGAGTTGTAGGTGGATTGTGGAGGTGGGTGGAGGTGGTGGTGGGAATCGATTAGGGTGTCGGCCATTTTGTTGGCGTATCTGGCGGAGGATCCAATGGGATACAGAGGAGGCGTGGAGGTAGTCGGCTGCCGAGGGGGAGACCGAAATCTCTTCTTCCCCCGAAGAGAGGGGCTTAAATGTTATAACTATGAAGGGTAGAGTAGCACGAGACCTACGGCAGCCGTGGCCGTAGCATGGAGGGGAAAACGCACGAACGAGAGAGACAGAAGTTGTTCGAGGGAAGAAACCAAGCAATAGTCAGTGCCTCTCCGGGCCCCGCGTCGTCAACATCGTCGGGGTTGCTCACAGCAACAGATAACCACTGGTTACAATATTTTTCCGCCCTTGAAATTTATATTCAAGCCATATTTATTTATTTTTAATTAAGAAAAAATCGAGTTCTGTGGGATGGATTGACCTCTCGAACTGTACTAAAATACAAGGATTAATTATTTGTTGTTTGGTATAAAAAAAAATTGTTGTTGTGTCACTTGGAGTGGAACGTCATGTCGAGGTGAGGAAGGCGGGCCCATTCGATGGATTATTAGGCCCCGCGCGATGACAGCTCAAATCCGAAATCGATAGATCATTGATTCGAGGATGACTTCACCCAACGATAATTTTATCGAGCGTGCGCCTCGGGCATTACGATAACGAATAAAGCATCGAACGCAGTTCGATTTAAAAATCTGGATATAGATTGCCAACGGGAATTTGGTGTGGATAAAATGGAGACATGAGAGGGATACTTGGGCCATCGTTTCAAGTTCAAGTGAAGTGATATTTGGCACTGAGGATTCGAGTAATTGGACGATAAGACGAAAGAGAGATCGACGCTCTGCGTCGTTGTAACGACCCAAAATAGGGGGCTCCAGCGTAATGCAGAGAACGGGTCCCATCGGAGGGCCCGGACACATCGGCCTCCAAGGCCCACCCAGGAGTGTCAAAATATCACCGATTAAGGTGCAGGACGAACCTGTTGACCCGATTTCCCAGAGTAAGTACATCGCTACCATTAATAGACTGTTTGTAGATCGTAAGACACACATCCTGATAAATTGTTAATCAATTTATCGCGTTAATCAGACGTCTAGACAAAAAAATCATTTCATAGAGCGTTCAGTTGATGGAAATCTATTTTTTTGTCAAAATTACCGTTCGATTTCCTAATCGTACATTGCCGACGTTCAGGAAAAATTACCCCACCGCATAGTAAAATTCTTTAACAAAAATTATACATACAACTAGGAAATTTTTATTAAGGGTCAACAAATTTTACCGATAAGTTGGACAACTTTTCACGGAAGACTAGATAACTTAAGCAGTTAATAAAAATTATACATACAACTAGAACATTTTTATTAAGGAGTCAACAAATTTCACTGAGTGGTTGAATAATTTTTATCGTACTCCTGGATAACTTTTAGCAAACAGTCAACAAATTTACTGAACCGGTGCGGTTTTTGTCGCCGAGCAATCAAAATACTACACGATTATATAAGGGAACAGTAATTTCTACTGAATTTTTGTCTCCGTGTCGTAATTATGAAAAAAGCGATATTGAAAGATGATTTCATCGAAAAAAAAAATTAACGGGAACTCCGAGCGCATCCGTCAGATCATTATTAATGCAATTGGATTTGTAATGATCTTTCCACTTATTTGGGGCAGTTTCTATCAAAGTGTTTGATAAAAGGTATTCTATCAAATTCAATAGAATTCTATATTGTTCCATACGATAAGAGAATATTTTCTAACAGTTTCGTGGTCCCTATTTTTCCACGGTTTTTATTATACTTAAACAATATAATGTTGTTCAGTATTTTATAATGCATTTTTATGGGACATTTGTGATTATGGAGAATCGCTCCACTCCACATTGAGATTGATCGTATATCAGTAACGATAGTTTAGATATAAAAACCATCGAGTGAAGGACCGTCGTCGTATAAGGTAACAGAGCCTTTACCTCAATATACAGACAAGATCACCCGGACTGCGTATTTTTTACTCAATTTGATATCAAACAATGTATTGAGCGATTGACGTGCGACTGTCAGAGACTTTTGAATTCCCAATTCGAAAAATTTGTAAGAAAAACCCCGAGAGTTGCCACTCGTATGGGCCACATCGATTACCGTCAATAAAAATTGCAGAAGCAGCTCCGTAATCCCGCATTTCAACTCCGGCAATTTTGGACATGGTTTTATTTGTATTTTATTTTGCTCATTGAAGACAAAAAGTATGACGCCTACCCTAGCTACCGGAACCTAATACGTACTGAGGAGTTATACAAGGACGCAAGTGCCGACAAATGGCCCCAAATGTGAGGACAATGAGGACGCAAGGACGACCGATGTTGGTTGCTTATAAACGCCAATGATTATTTTTGCTGTCCTTAAATCGTCCTCGATCTTGATAAATCCCATGAGTGCATTGGAATGACATTTGAACAACGCTTGTTCGAGTTCTGTGCCTATCGAGGATGAGAAGACTATTTAAATTTTCTTCGCCGTATCTTCAGATGTTATTACGAACCCACTGAAATATGGGGACCACTTGAAAGATACGGGATAACTGATTTTCCGACTCGGAAAATTTCGGAGTAAATCTGGATTGAATGAGCTAGTAGAATATGAGAAATATGTATGTGAGAAATAAATTCTCAATTTAATTTCCCTCAGGCTCCGCCAATTATGTTATTTCTTTTATTCTCAACGAAATATTTCACGTTTAATAAACTAAGTCCCATCACCTCCATTTCTTCATTAGCTTCACATTGGGACTCGATTGGAATCTCGCCACACGAAAGATGTGGAAAAAAAAATGTGGAGACAAGAAAAAGGTCGACGCCGTCAATCTTCGACCGGCTACTACCAAAGAAAGAAATGATGAATTATATGCACTCATTCAAGAGTCTTTGCTCAGTCGTTGCAATCAATCATTAATTTCACTATGAAAAATTAAACAACTTTTATATGTCGTCGCACTGAATAAATTAAGGTATATTTCAGTATCACTTTTTATTCGTCATTTCTATATTTTTAGTGTGGCTTAAAATCATTTTCCATATGAAAACGTAGAAAAAATCCTTTTAAAAGAGGCAGAAAGGATCGATCGGTCAGCAGCCACTAACAGAAACAAAATTGAAACGATTGACGAAACGATCATTTAATTGAATTATTAATTACCGTACGAAAACTGGAATTAACTTTAAAGGCCGGGTGTCATAATTTGTCTCCCCAACATCGCCGACCCTGATGACACAGAAAATCACCTTTCCAACCTGCAGAAATCATTCACGGAGGTATGAAATTAAGTTTGCTTATGATTTAATAATTACTTTTCTTGTAATTATTCGCGGCAATTTTGCGGTTGCGAATTATTACACCTGGGCCGTAATTCAATTAAACTATAATTTTCATTTTTTTCAAAATCTACAATTCGAAAAAAGTCGTAAATTCTCTGACCAATCCTTCCAATCAATGATTTTCTTTCACAGTAAGTAATAATTTAAACATCGCTATTTCTATTTTGTCTTATTTGAAGGAGGTACGAAAATACTTTTAAGATTAGTTATCCAAGATTGCAATGTAAGAATTTTTTTTTTCAATCTGAGAAATTAAATTTTTGCCTTGATTTGCATATTAATCTCAGTTCACCAGCCTAAAATTATGTACATATTCTGTATCATTTTCCCACCATTCCGTTTTTTTTCGGAGCATTCGCTTTTCATTTCTACTTCTAGAGTCACCTATCACATTACTCATCAATGCAAACGTAAATCCAACAAAACCCCACGTTACTGAAGGAAATATTAATCTCAGCTGAGGCTGTCGCATTTAATCCTTTATACCTAAGAAACTTTTTCCACACATTGCGGCGAAAAATTGTATTCGTAACTCGTGAAAAGGGGGGTATTTGGCACCCGTTACAAAATATACTATTTCAGGATAAAAGAAGTTATTTTTTATTTTCTGGAATTTCTGGAATCAGCAAAAAAATTGCACGATTCTCCGCGATGTTTACTGGTGACAACTAAATATCCTTAGACAGGGGAGCACAAAAAAATGAAACGATTCAACTACTGATCTAGCGTTCCAATGAATCATCAATCATCCCGCAGAAAATCAATCAATTTCAATTTTCTTTCACGCTCAATAAATTACACATAATTATCGTCAACTTTTTCGTTATTTCCCCGATGTACCATCCTCATCATTACCCGATTACTGCAGATGTTCTCATCGTTGGATTACGAGATACTTTAACGTATCCTCCCCACCTTCCCCCGGGCCCTTTATGCCTCACTGTGGCACACAAAATACACACACAAACATCATTGAAACCCGTCGGCAATGATCCAAGCGTATAATGTATGAAAAAGAGCGAGAGGACAGGGGGGATGGAGTAAAGGCGCGGGTGCCAGTAGACGAGGAAAAAAAGAATCCCCCCCCATGTGGGACGCTGGGGTGCACAGCCTCGATTGAATTATCATGAGTGTTTGCGGAGCGGCGGCCTGCAATTGAATTAGGCCTACTCCCGGCTTCTGCCATTCCTTTTTCCAATCCCCAGATCCGCATCACTGAAGACAAGTTATCCCCCTCCCCTACTCCTCGCCCTGCCGAAAATACTCTTAAATTTCGCCCAAGTCCAAATACAATTTTCTTACGGTTTTCCGTGTCCACAGCGGCCTTAACGTCATTTCGTCATTTTGTGCAATCAGTATAGGCAGAAAGGCAACATCAGATCCAAAAATCTAAATCTCGCCAGAGATAAATTACTTTTTGTTTCCTTCTCCAGAACATATTCGTCAAATTCGATCAGTTCAAAATGCCATTTTATTTGGGGTCGTCGCAAAGAGAAATGTTCCTGTGAAAAACGAGATCTAAAAACATAATTTACGTTTTTTTTTAATTGTAATTTACGAATCTTTTCTAGGTTTTACATTATTTCAATGTCGTACGTTAGGTGATTCCAATTGCGTAATTTATGTTGTTAACATCTCGTATTTCATGATATACCAATCTCGTATTTTTTAAGATTGAAATATCGTAAATGACGAGATTCGATCAATGTAAATTCCGGAATTGCAACAACGTAGAATAGGAGAAAAATCACGTCAATAAGTAGTCGATAGCGTAATTTACGTTTTGAAAACGTAATTGCAGCGATTAGCGTCGATCTCAACGTAAGTTTTGCGCAATTATTGTTGATAAAAAGACAACATTTGGGGAGAATAAAAAATTATTTACATGAATAAATTAAAATAAATGGGTAAATTGAATTCAATTAAATTTGGTTTATTGTTTGAATTCGGAAAATATTCTCAAAAGTTATCTAGTTTAATGGATAATTTTGTTATGGTTTGCCATGTTGCTTTTTTGAACAATTATAATTGACTGAAAAACTACATTAGGTGAGGGAAAAAAAACTACATTGAAGTTTAGAAAAATTTTTAGAGAGGTAAATTTAATCAAACGCCGAATGCAATTTGCGTATGTTCTTTGCGTCCATCAAATTCTAACGCCATCAGTTCATAATTTTGGGCGATCAGCATTAGCAGAACTACAACATTCGACGAAATAGTATATTTCGTGACAAGTGAAAAAAAATGGTTTTTGGCGAGTGGGAGGTTTATATCACGAGCCGAAGGCGAGTGATATAATCCCACCAGTCAAAAACCATCTTTTTCACGAGTTACAAACATATCATTGCTTCGATTCTTTGCTTTGATAGAAATTGCAATTTTCTTGTATACTCTCAAATTCTGGGCGAGCGATTATTCAAACTTACGAATTTTCTTCAATCATCAGGAATAATTTTAAAGAGTATCCACAAAGAAATGATTGATCTCCCGAAATACGTTGCGCAAAAAATACCATTTTATCATAAATATTTGTTGTCGATAACCAAATGAGCAATGATTTAAATTCTTGTCCTTGTAGAAGAATATTTGATTAGCAAAAATAGATTTAATAATATCTTCAGGTTTGATGACCTCTAGAAACTTATCCTTCCCCTCACCTCGAATATATTCTCCGACTTGATTCCCATTTTCACCCGATTTTTCCTGCCAAGAGATGTTGAAGGAAAAATAAAATTCCGGTAAATAAATTATCATCTTTGGATTTATCACACATGCGATAAATCATAAGGAGTAAATATATTATGCGGGATGAATATTCATATGTTATAATTACTCGGAAGTCAGTGTCAGTTGTTAATACTCGGAGACAGCAAAATTATGTATGACAATTTTTTAGGTGAACTTAACGGGAGATTTATGCTTTTACGTTTTACGATGTCCGAAGCTAAGTTGATCAACAATATCTAAGGTATCAAATACCTTTTGAAGGGCTTCTTTTATCCAAACGGACATGGACACTAATGATTATAGATATAGTGAGGGTGGGCCCATTGGTCGTGTCGTCGATACTTCGATGGTTGGAATAAGACTGGCGCCAGTGGCCTCCGAGAGCACGAGATACTCCGGGTTTTACAATCCGAGTGTTAGAATCTGAGGTACTGCCGGTCCGCCGCCTTCTGGACTTTTTCCGGGAGGGAATAGTGGGGGGAGAGCAGGATGCAGATGACCGGGCCCCATCAACCACTCTGGACCTTACGTTTAGATCAAGTGCCAAGTGGCGAAATCATTATTTGGGATGACGTCACGGAGACAACACTAATGAGGGCGCCAATTTATTGTTTGGACGGCCAGTTTTTCATGCCTTCAGTCAGGCTACAAAAATATTTCTAGTATCTGGAATTAGTGTCAGCGATTGGTTCTAATTACCAAAGGCATTAGAGAGGTTTCCGTCGAAATTTGACAAAAATGCCAGTTTTTGAGATTAAAACATGAATTTTAGAAGAATTTTACAATAATCCTATTATAAACTTTTTCTATTCTCCATCTGTTAAAATAATACTTTTCTGTCAAAATTTTAAAGGTTGTGGAATTAGACTGTTGAAAATCTCGAGTTGAAAGTTTTACGAGTCTCACTATCAGTCTTCTATGAAGAGAAATTTTTTAGTAAATTTACCGTTCCGAGTATTCACATTTTTTTTAGGAGCCGGAATTTTTTCTCTAGAAAATTCTATAATTTCCTTTTAATTTTGAGCATTCAATTGTTGCACGAAGGGAAATATTTAGTGAAAATTGCCGTTCTGTTTGGTAATCGTGAAGCATAATACAATTTACTATCGATAACAAAAATTATGCACACGTCTAGACAATTTGTACGAGGAGCAAACAAATTGTATCGATTTATTGGGAAATCGTATTTTCCGATACAAGTGAAGAAAGTAGTTTTTAATCACTGTGAGGGTTGAAACCCGAATCAGAGGCGAATCAGAGACGCTTGTAATCACACGAGTTGGAAACTGTTTTTTTCATGTTTATCGAACATTCTACGACAGTAGTGAAAAAAGGCCACATTTTTTCACGCTTCGCTCGACAATAGTGAAAAAAATGGCACTTTTTCTCACTCGTGTCATAAAATTTTATTAACAAGTTAACAACGTTAACTGAAACGGTATGATAATTTTCCCCGAGAGGCCTATATACTACACGATTACATGTATAACGGAACGGTAATTTCTACTGATTTATTTTCTCTGTATAAAAATCTCGACTTCTTCTCCATTCTCCACCACCATATTTATTTTCAATCATTCGAGACTTTGAAGATCCCGATTTAAAGTTTTAAAAAATTTCCATTCTAGAATTTCAAAGTCTCAACTTGAGAATTTTATAGACTGTAGTTGAGACTTAAATGTCCCGAATTGAAACTTGTCGCAATTGGAATGGTTGAACAAGCAAATTTTCTTCAACTTTAATTCTATAGGTCTTTTGACAACTTAATTTGTCGCAGCGTATTTTGTGACCCGACAAATGGAAGAAATTTTCTGAAATGACAACAATGAAATCCACAGAAAAGCCTTTACGATGTCATTTATATGACTCGCGGAATGATTTATCGATCATCGAATTATTCCTTTACTCGTCGGCTCACTCGATAACACGCGTGATTGAAATCCCTGACGAACTCCGATTTCAAAAATAAAAGATGAATAAGGAGTAGCTCCGAATATCTAAGTTTAGGACGTGTATCACGAAGAGGAGCGACCAAATGAACTTCTCCTTCTCCCTCACTCGTCTGTTATCCCTCTGGAGGACAAAATTTATGTAGGTGTTGGATGGTGGCTTTTATCAGCACGCCGGCATTCCTGTGCGTCGAAACTGGCGCCCCGACGTCGCCAAAGAGCAGGTTCTAATTCGTGAGTCAGTTTTTCGAAGCAGTTTTCGAAACACCCCTCCCTCCCCCCAACCGGGTGTTATATACTCTTTTTTTCGAACATGAGGCCCTCGTTTGGCCTCTGGGACTTTAATCTTTAAACATTTTCCCCTGTTTTTTTTTTTTCTCAGTCCACCTTCGATTCGTCCACTGAGTTTATCTATGCAGACGTTTTTTATTCCCCGACGAGAAGAGATTAGGTCCTAGGAGGCAGGCATAGATTACACTAAAAAAGTACTTTCAGTCAGTATGAGAAGTATTTTTACCCGTTACTAAAGGCTTTTATAATTAAAGGAAATTACGTGTTTACTATGAGTTTGAAATTAACGGAGCAATTCTTTTCCTGTCTACCTCAAAGTTCCTGGCAACTTCGGGCATACACCGATTTTAGGGCTTTAAAGCACGAAAAGTACTTGGAATCAGTAATGGATTAGTGCTTGTTGAAAGTATCGCACTGGGAATAAAATATAATTTTCTTAATCTGTATTTTGTGTACGAAAAGACATATTTAATCAAAATTAGGGAACAGTTCACGTAATTTTTCTGGAAGGTGTAAAATCTACCAGAAATTTCAAGAATCTAAGAACATAAATATTCTTGGCTGTTTACAAATTTTTACGGAATGTCCCAGAAAAATTAAAGAAAATATTGTTAAAAGTCCCCCTTATTAGAACTCATGGCTAACCATGAGGCCTCGAAGTTACCTAATGAATGACACCTTTTGCAGAATTTTATGTCGCTCCCAGATTATGTTTGAAAACGTAATTTTTAAGTCTTTTTACTGGTGATTGTGATTGAATATAAAAATATCATTTTACGTGTGCGTAAATTTCCGTCATTTGATTGGCTGAAAAATCATTAACGGGCACAATTATATATTTTTCTCAGTGCGCAAACACCTTAAATATCGTTGAAAAATATTAAAAATTGTAGGATTAGTTGAAGTTTTACAAGCCGAAAAAAACGTGAATGGCACATTTTTTTCCTCACTGTCGGGAGACAGCGTTAAAGGGAAAACTTGTCGTAATTTAATCCACAATTTACGCTTTAAACGTAAAATTCACATTACAAAGCGCAATTGTTCTTTTTTTTATCTTGATTCATCTGGAGCCGAATTGTGGGGAATTAATTTTACAGAATTTCACCGCATATATCGTAATCAATAATTAATAGTAATAATAATAATAATTAATAATTAATAATAATATGTTTAATAATTAATTAGACTGAACAATTAATTTTAATTTCACTAGTTTTGTACTTGAGTTTTTGTGCATAAATATACCCCCTAAAAGATCATTAAATCATTCGATCATTAAATTCATCAAATTACATCCATGGGAGTAATCAAAAGACAAATGAAAAATTAAAATAATTCGTCTCCATTTGACAAATTAGGATGCGGAGTTAATTCACAAAATTTTGATTTTAATCTTGAAAATCAACGGTAGTCGTTGCCATTGGGTCTCATCACCTGATCGTGTCGCGATACTGTCCTCATCTTGATCGCAGTGGGAGGGCCACATGAGCATCTTCTCGGAGTCAATAAACCGGTGACTGATGAAAAACAAAGAGTTAAATTTGGAATTCGCTTACTTGACTCGGTTTTTCAAAGACGTGTTTCGCGCTTCTACCTATCGATGGATTCAGGGGTGAGGGGGCGGGGGTATAAATAAATGGGAATAAAAAAATGGAAGTGAAAATAATTAGCGGAGGTGTTAATGAAATACCGATGGAACGCGTGGAACAACGAGTCGGCGCCTCTGAACTGCCAACGCAGACAACCCGGACACGCGGCACGGCGCCGACTCAACAACAACCCCTCGGCTGCATATGGACTTGCTAGTCTTTTTATTTTATTTACACTCTATCAAAATTATTTTCAGCTACGCTGAGACAAGTGGTCGGCAAAAATTATTCAGCCAATTGCTAATTGATTGCGTAAAAAATCTAATTTCGCTCATAAAATATTCTTTGGGCAATGAAATGGCAGATATTTACGCACAAAATCGAGCTTCAAATTCTTGTCCGAATAATATTTCATTGACAAAATTAGTTTTTCTTTCTCAGTATTTATGATTAACATTTGATACATCTCCAACAAAAATTATGGTCACCTCTGAATATATTTTATTAAGCAATCAGCAATGTTTTCACTAGACGACTTTTATGAAATGGCCAATGAATTGTACCAAGTGGTTAGGCAATTTTTATTAAAAATTTCTCGTCTATGTAACAAAATTAATGATACCCAAAATTTTGTTTTTCATAGTCTCAGTTGCAATTGAAAATTGTGCAATTCGAATTAAACGGAGTTAACTATCTTACGTCAACCATTTAACGGATTTAATCTATAAAAGTATCTCTCATTTATAGTTTTAATATTTGTATCGTAACGATAATGGCATTGGTACACTTAATAAATTACTTAACTAAGTCATTAATTAATGTGTACCTAATTATGAAATTATGTAAATATTTTTCTCACTGAAATAGAAAACAAATTCAAGAGAATTATATAATAATTGTTCAGTTTCGATGTTTTTTTCGGTTCAAGGCAATTGTCATTATTTCCCATGATTAAAATGATCATCTGGAATGTTAAAATGTAGCTATTGTTTTTCAATAATTTTATTGCAATACCGATAGGATTGAATTTTCAGAGCCAAATAATTTGAGTGACTCTTGTTAACTTCCATTGTCTCCTATTACAAAAAAATCAGAGGTCCATGTAACGTAGCGTTTTTAGTCCTGAAATTCATTACTCACTTCGAAGACGAATGAAGGAATAGATTCTTATTGTATGGGCGCATTATATTAACGCAACTTGTTCAGAATTCACAAAAAAAATTCTCTGAAATTCTCATAGAAAAAAACTGACATTATAAAATAATAATTCTGTTCAAATTTATGGTCATTCCTCCAGGAATACCGGAGCAGCTTAGCTTTGCCAACTTGATCTCCAAAAATGTGGAGCAGAAATAATGAGCACTCTTTCGAATCGAATTTTTCACATAAACTTGATTGCCACTCATAAGATTCACCAATTGTCCCTAATATGCCGAAAGAATCAGAGTCCCATTTTACAACATATCTGATCTCCGTATTTCATTACCCATCTCAAAGCGATATAACTGGCGAATCCTTGTGGTAGCTCAATTATAGTAAATCGCTAGCGAGGCTCGAGTAATTGAATCGCTGTTACTGCAAAGCGAATTTAAAAAATCGTCACCTATACACTGAATTATTGCTAAATTATCGAGGCTATCAATACAATAATTGGATCTTTATTTCTATTTCAACCTCACCTATCATCGGACGGTGTCTTAATTGACGAGTTCCCACGTATGTAAGGCGGAAGTACCGATGGCACATTCGGCCAATTATAACCCAAGGATCCTGTAAATATTTTCTTATTTAACAATTTTTGGCCCCGGTTTGGAGTATCCATTTTTCAGTAAAAAAAATTCTTGCACATTCAATATTGAAAATAGCCTCGGACCCCATGGTACCCATTCCAAATCCAATCCAATAGTTTCCTATGACGTCACAAAAATGTGTGTGTAAAAATTAATTTTTTATTTATAAAAAATAAATGGACTTCAAGAAGAAGATATGAATTACTTGAATTCCTTGAATTACTTGTCCAGTTGGGTTTTCCACATCCGCAAATATTGTAGTTATTGTAATTCTCTAATCGTTCATATTTTTTACGAGACGGAATTCCAATATAAATTCCTGGAAAGCCGTGGCAATTTCCAGCTGACTCGCTTCCCCGCACTCCAAGGAATATTTTCCCAATCGAAAAGTGAAAAATGGAAAATTATGGAATATTTAGTTAGTTTCAATTTGTTCTGTTTACATTGCTTGGATGATTTCGACTCTGTCCCGCTGAAAAAAAAAGAGGTGGAAACCAAATGTACACCTAAGGATGCGCACATAACACTCGGACGACTCCCAACGTCTTTGATCACTGCCGACCTTGCCGTTCCAATCCTATCTCCCTCTCTCTACCTCTCTCCCTTGCTCTCCCATCCTCTCAGCAGACCCTCTTTTTCCTCCTTTTATTTTCCCCCTTTTTCATGAGTGTGTACCGGTGTCCGCGCGGCAAGTCCACCTTGTTTCCTCCCGCCGATGTGACTTGTAAAACGTGCAACGAGGAGGGAACTTAAAAATCTCACGCGGTCGCCTCTCTCAACGCCGGTGGTACCGAGATTCATTCCTCTCGCAGTTGAAAAACCACTATACAAATAGAATTTAATTTTATTACGCACGCTCTTGGAGTAGAAGTACAATAAATCAGAAATTCCGTAATGAATTATGAACTGCATCGAATTACGATTATCCGATGATGAAACTTGAGGAATAACAGAACGATAAAAATTCAAGGAGAGAATTTTTTTAGTAAAATTTACCCTTCCGTTTAGTAATCGGTTAGCATTCTCGATATTCGGCAATATTACCCAAGCGCATAATAAAATTCAATATCCTTAATAAAAATTGTGCACATGACGAGACAATTTTTAATGATGGGTCAAGAAATTTAACTGAAAAGCTGGGGAATTTTTCACGGAATACTAGAAAACTTTTTTTTCTCCCCGGCGGGAGCAAAGTACTCACTTCCCTCCCGCTACGCGACTTTACTCCTACGCCGGGGAGAAAAATAATGTTCTCACCACGGAAAGTAAAATAAAGGAGCCTTACTCACGTGCTTACCACCCTCGCCTTCGGCT
>JAPYZM010000207.1:0-53725 GCA_030522845.1 Psyttalia concolor
TCAATTTCTATCGTTCACGCTCCCGCGCAGGCGTGTCATCCGATCGAAGGGATTTTGATCGCGATCGATAGGCATTGACTTTGTCTGCATCCCATGCGGACGGGAGTAAATTCCCCCCGGGCCTTGAATTTCTAAGTTAATATTTTAGTCTATCGGGGAGTTCGTTACGAGGCTCGGCAAGGGCCGAATAAAAGAAAGAAATCGCGTTACGAATTGTGTTGAGAATTAGTCGTGAAGATAGTAGTTCAACGCAACAACAATGGGAGCGAGCGTAGCGAGCAACCAACAACCCCGGCCGATTTTTTAAAATTTAATTTCAATTCTGTAAAAAGTGTCAATTGTCACGTGAGATCTCAGTGGGACCTTTAATCGCGTGTTCTCTAATTTATCTCTAGACCTACCAGAAAAATTGCGCGACTTTTTCATATTTTTTCGGTGTAAAATTGGAGATTAAGTCTCTGTAACTCCCGTAAAAATCGGACTGTTCCGTAATTTTGACGGAATATTTCAAGAGATATCGATTATTAACCAGGATCCACGGTCCCCTGTCATTCACGACCAACGACAGATCCGCCGATTCCCTTGACAAATGATTTCCCGGAGACTCTCTCATCGCCACCAGACAATGCGCAACAACACCTCCCCAATTATCACACTCGTATTGCACGCCACAATAGCCCGCAAGACTTCTCGATCGATCCCCTGAATGTTCGACGTGATTTCCGTCAGTCACGATGACTTAATAAAATGCCGCGAAAAAAAAACGAATGAAATAAAATAAACGACGATTTGATAGACTCTGGAGGTGATTTTTTTTCTCCATTCGTGAGAAAGGCGAGCAACAATGAACTACTTTGACATTCGGCTATTGATCATGATTGATCATAGTGAGCTCTCCCGAAGTGTCACTTGCGCGGTAAAAAGAATGTGGGCAGAAGCTGACATCATCTCAGGTCTTCCTAGATTGCTGGTCATCTTATTCCCCGCGGGGGAGTCTCGATCGAGCCGCACATTTTGCCCTGCAACAGGTTATTGTTACCTCACTGTTGCTGCAGCCCCGATGATTCCGCTGCGATTCTGATGACTATCGTTAATTATTCGAGATTATCTGGGAAAATTGGTGGCACTGGGCAGACGTCAAAGGACAACAGAGCTCCAGCCACTGACGCTAACAGGCGGACTTTGCGTTTCATAAAATGTCGTTAGCTGCCGGGTACATACGTCCACCCCCGCCGAGCCGACCAATCCGAGTTTCCATTGATCTTTTCTGCCGTGTAATACTCGGGGGAACAAAAAAAACCGATTGGACTGGGCCGATACAACAACAGAAGGATTCAATAGCAGCAGACCAAAATTCGTGTAATTCCTTCGTCATCGTTCTACTGGGAATACACATTCACTGAGTGAATATATGAATAAATTCAGGGCTTCGCTGGTGCAATTGTCCTGGTTCGGAGAGATTGAACTGGTGGGAGAGGAATTCTTAATATGACACTTGGAATGTCTCCCGAGATTTGTCTCACTGACAATTTCGACGAAGTTGTTCTGCTATCGGGAATCATTGAATATCTCGAGATAAGGCTGGAGTGTCTGAGGTTTGCACTGAAATTTAAAAAGCCTCGGAAAAAATTAAATCAAATTAAAACAGAAAAATTGGTCGGGGTTTTTGGTCGCTCGCTACGTTCGAACTCGTAACGAACTCCCCGATAGACTGAAATATTAACCTAGAAATTTAAGGGGCGGGGGGAATGGACTCCCGCCCGACTGGGGTGTAGACAAAGTCAATGCCTATCGATCGCGATCAAAATCCCTTCGATCGGATGACACGCCTGCGCCGGAGCGTGAACGATAGAAATTGAAAAATCCAAATTTCTTGTAATCCTTATCTTTTAAAAAACTCAAAATGGGGTTCGGGGATTTCGCTCCCAAACTACTCCCATCTTGTCCTTGATGAGATCTATCGATCGCCACCAATATTTTTCCGATCGCACTATCCGTTCGTCCGGGAACGTGAACAAAAAAAGTGATCACATACACACACACATACAACTCGATAAAAAACATCTGGGGGGTTTCTCCAGATCATGAAAAGTCGACATTTCACAAAATTAGCGATTTTCATTTTTGGGGTGAAACCAAAAACTTCCTATCGCGAAGTTAATAAAAATTCTCAAGCCTTTATTGTCTCCTGTCCAAAAACCTCCCGTCTCGACGTCCACCTGAAATTGAGTCAAATTAAACGCGAATCTGGAGAAAGAATGAAAAAAATCGAAACGTCAGCAGGTCCAGTCTGAGAAAATTTTGTCTTCATTCACTTCTCAGAGAACGTCGGACTTCCGTCCGTTTCCCTTAATGAGCCCCCTTCCGCGGTGGGAAGCGCTCGCCGCCGGCTTCCCCCGAAAGCTCGGCTCAATGAAAAGTCGAGGGACGATACAAATATTGCAACTTGTGAGTGGTGAATTGCAATAGTGAGATACAGGATACCAAATACACATAAACCCAACAACATAGCAATTTAACTTGCTCACGTGTGAGCGGTTAATGCTCTTACGGGATTTCGAAAAGATCAGCCCGTATTACTATACTATTAGCGTAGGCTAAAACCAGCTTGCTTTCATAAACCTGCACCAAAGTGACGCCACTTTAGTCACGCGGGGATCTCCCATTCATAAATTCACGACCAATTTACTCTAGCGTTCTTTTGTGCCGATAATTGTCGATATCAATCAGTGAGCCTGGCATTGGCTTATCCGTCATTCATTATTCAGTACATGTTCGGTGGATGATTTTGCCGGGATCTGGAAAATCTAATTTTGCGGATTGGAATGGGTTTCCCTGGATCGTCAAGGCCATTTCAAGAATTACGAGTGCCAGGACGGCCAGTTAATGACACTGGGGTTTTGGGGAAATCCCGGAGGGTTCGATGACTAGATTTTCGTTATAAATCGGACAATGAGGACAGTGACGACGATTTTTAATATCCAGTACCGATAATCCCGGAAATTAATCAGTTATTTATGTATCCGATGGGGAAACGACGGCCGGAAGCGCTTCGCGGACCCTACCGGTCGTCTTGCAAATGGAGAATATTTTTTAGAGCACAAAAATTTGTCTGTATAGGTATTCGCGTCTTTGCTATTATTTCGGGCGCTGTTTGGGGCTTATCGATAAGGCCAGAATGAAATATCGAGTATCGATTAATCGATATATAATGGAGAAATAATCGATCGATCGTAGCTCGCGCCGTACAGTTCTGAAGAGCTCCATCGGTAATACAGATTGACTAGCAAAATAAGCTCTCCCAGTAACTTCTACTCATCTTAATTAATATTTAATGAACGATTAGATCTAGAAAAATCGCTCGAGATTACTCATTACCTGTAGACGAGTTGCGAACGATTGGTGGGGCCAGTTTGGGTCGGAAAAGAAAATTAGGAAAGTGAGAGTTTTCATTGCCAGCCGATAATCTTCGATTGTCATCCTTGGGATGTTAAGATTCTCTCGTTACAGCGCCCATTGGTCGCGACTGGAAACCGCGCGCGTTCCCAGCGCTAGGGTATAATTATATGGGTGTGTCCTATTCGATCTGCCTCTGGCGATCCACCGATACAGCTCCGATCTCGGATAAAGAAAAATTTTGAATTAAAATGTTGTTAAATACACTGGGATAATAAATAGAAAAAAATTATTTACAGAAATGGGCGGAAGGGACGAGTTAAAAGGTTGAAAATAAGCAGACACGCTTTGCGGAGATCGATGATGAAAGAATGGAGATCAGAGGCCAGAGACGAAGATGAAGTCGGTTGAGTCGGCGGATAAACCACAAGTACGACAATTAAATAGTGATAATAGTGAGTAAATAATATTGAGGATCTCTTGCCGCTCGGAATTTCACGAAGCAATGGAGTTGGCGATTTTTTATTAATAATAAATTTTTTAAGGATTTAATTGAATTGGGGGATCGGGCTGAGCCAATGGGCTTGTTTCTACTTGAGTAGGTAATTTGCAAGGGTTTTAATTGAAATAATATAATGATTTGTGGTAATATCCGGCGTGATCGAGGTATTTTTTTTCTCATCAGAAGATCCAAATCCAAATTTTAGGACGTGTATAGACAAAAATTATTTAAAAAACATTCGAATTTTCGTGAATGTTCCCTAGAATTTGCTAAAAATAAAGAAAATACTTTTCACATAATTTTCTGGATTTTTATAAATTGTCAGGAGCCAAATAATCTGAAATTTCCAGTTCTCACAGATTTTCCGACGAGTTCATGAATTTCCAGTGACAAATTCCGAGGAGTTCCAGGGAAAATTAAATGCGATAGAGATTTCTGACGAGTGCCTTAGATACTTTAGACACGACCACTATTTATACTCAATTTGCATTTGTAATCAGCATTTTGTATTAATTATTGTCAAGAAATCAATTAGAGTGAGGCCGGCAATCGATTCGATTTCCCCAAATGCGGACTCATTAATAGTTAACGAGAGGACATTCGAAGAGCCTCGTTTGACGCAACTGTTACTTTTTAAATGAACCATTCGTTAATAGTTAATGAATCGCGTTTGCAACAAACGAACTGTTCTATCAGTTCATTGTGTAACTGGATCCGACATCTGCCGCAGACAACTATACCTAATCGACTCTGATAATGTTATCGCAGTGATCGAGAGGATTATTTATCGCAAACGAATGGATCACTTGGTTCTCCTCAAACGATTCATCGATACCGACAAAAAACCATTTTCATTGTCTTCAAAATTCCATAAAAAAATCTTTTCCGTGCCTAACCAAAATCCTTGCCCACCAGAGATGTCATCAAGCCCCTCAATATTGCCCTCCCAAAGACAAAATTCCAATTTCACCAAAGACATTTATCCCAGACAATTAAGCCCCAAATGCCGGAAAATTCCTACAATAAAATCCCCTCTAAATTCTCCTCACAAAAAAAAATCCACTCAAATCTCCTCCTCACAATAATTCAGAATAAGTTCTCCGGTGGAATTCCCCCATTGGCAACTCCAAAAAAAAAGAAAAAAATCCCAAAATAAAATTATTCCCCCCGTGCCAAATGAAGATTTCCAATCGTTAATTTTTCTTCAGTGCCCAATGGCGAATAATTTCACTCGCATAAATTCCCCATTACCAAAACAACCGATCCTTCATAATCCACATTATTCCTCATCCAATGGAGACATCAATCCTCCAGCAGCCCCCCCCCCCCGGCCGCCCCCAATAATTACAACTCCCCCCGATTCCTGTAATTGAATGCACTCAAGAATGCAATACCTCGTAATCCATCGGCAGGCCGAGTGTTTACGAGTCTTTCGCGAGTTGCCGTGGAGAGTATTCCGGAACCGGATCCCGGTATACAGTCAGCCTCGAAAATCCCCAATACCCTTGGGGCTTGCCACCAAGCCAACTATACCCACATTACCCACCATAAAACACTCTCTCGCGCCAGCGCATACCGATCATCGTTCGCCATTGGTTCCCCACTACGGCCTTAAAACTTGCGTACAACACGAGACGCCTTTGGCTTTAAGTTGCACACGCCCATTTCCATTTTACCTTCCGCTAGTCGGCTGGGGGGATTTATACGTTTTGACGTGAAGAAGAGAGAGCCCGTGGGGCCAAGGTGTACTGCTATATTGCATATATCGTTTATTTCACCTCGCCCCCCTCTCCCCCAAGCCGCCGCCCCCGCAACCCCCTACCCCATTGGCAGTGCCACCCTCTTCTGCAGCAACAGCGCCACCGTCTGCCGCTGGTTTTACGAACGGCAACCCCGCAACGGTAAGATACCGTAACAACTAAAGTTACCGTGAAAAGTTGAGCTCCTATTCACCTACGTCTTCTCGGTGATATAATTGACTGCAACATTTGACAGTTGGGGTGGGTGTGCGTGTGTGTGTGTGTGTTTGTGTCTATTTTTTTTTCAACATTCGCAATTTTTTTTGCTCTCTCCCCGTCCCAACCCCCGGCCCGTCTTAGTTTGTTTCGGTTGTTTACTGTGATTTGGTGGTTCAACGCCAGTTGACGGCCCTTCGAGGAGACGAGTTTTTTTTTTCAACCCCTCGGAGGCCACTCGGCGAACGGAGGCGTCAGTGATTGTTGAGTTTAATTGGGGTTAATTGGGGGCTTGAGCGGAAATTGTTGAGTGATTTTTTTTTTTGAGGATTGTCAGTGAATTGCGGAGCGCAGTCGGTGGCTCGTTTGGCTCGATATGTTGATAGTGGAATAAGTTTACGGCTCGCCCTCGGATTATTGCTCTGGGAATTTTGTTGCTGAGGGCTGCTACTTCGCGGGCTACAGGTGAGTGATGGGGGTTTTGGGGGGGTTTGTTTGAGGGGAATTTATAAATGCGACGCCATTTTGGGAAGAGTTTCTGGGGCTTGCGGTGGTACGGAGTGCGGCGATGCTTGCGGGAGGATTGGGATTTTTTTTTTAAGGGAGAAGAGTGATTTGGGAGTGATCGATCAGCGCAAATGTACATTAAACTGGGAATTTATGATTAACGAAGAGCTGGGGAGGGATTGAGGGTACGTTTACGTGGTTGTGGTCGCGTGGATTTGTCCAGTGTGGTCGCGGCAATAAATACTCAATGGTTTGATGATGTTGACGATGGGAAAGAGGATTTAATGCTCGCTTTTTTTTTTAGGGGAGAGTGAGGAAGTGGGGTCGTAGTTTTGGCGGGGGGTTTAATCGAAATTCTGGGATTTTTGGTGGTGATTCTGAGAAAAAAATAAGGGAGAATGGCTTGGATTATTCAAAATTGAACGTTTAACTAGTGTAAATTGGTTTACAAACTTTAAGAGGGGCCGGGAGTAAGTGAATTGATAGACTCTCCAATTTTTCATGACTTGAAAATTTCGGGCCATCTTCTTATACAATTTAAATATTTATTATCAGTTCTATCCCCATTATTGTACTAATTTTTATTGAATTTCAATGATTACGAAATTCTGGAGCAATTTTACTCCCGACATTTTCTCCATTCTTTTCATTTTTGAGAGGGAAAAAAAATTTTTGCGCAATAAGTTAAGAAGAATCGGTGAGAAGAATTCCCGAATATTTTCCGTTCCTCGTGAAAACCCACGGAATCGATCTTTCGTCTGTAAACAAAGGAAAGCGCGGGGCGGGGAAAAACTCTGAGCAAAAATTACGAGGCTCCGTTTATCCGCTGATTGCGAGTTGGAATCGGAAAATTGGAGTGAAGTTATCGTAATTTTCCGCGCGCTTCAGATAAATATTACAGAACTCCCCGGAAGGGGTGCCAGTATTTTAATTTACCGACGAGAAAATTGGCAATGCAAGGAAATCAGAGAACCCGCCATCCAACCGGTCAGTAAAATTCGTTCGATGTTAAATTTTAATGTAATTTTTGTTCAAAAATTTATGAACAAAAAAATTTGCTAGAGGTCAGCAGACGCTCAATTTTCCCCTGCCCACCCCTATCCAATTGTTATTAACAATTTCTCCGAGTGAAGATGGGGAAGAATCACAAACCGATGCTCCCAAGACGCCTGGCGAATTGCAACAAAGCAGTTTGATAGAAAGAAGATGCTGGGTGAGATCTAACTTAGGCGGGAGTTGTGTGTCATATGACGTGAGGAGAGACTCGGCCAGCAGGATTTCCACGGAAATAATCAGCTTAGTGTAATCTTCTTGGCATGCCCTAGCTCGTCGTGGCGCGCGCGGTATAGAGTGCTGCGAGGTCGAGGTCCGCTTTCTCTTTCTCTGTTGTTTCCTGTTGTCTTTGTTTTTGTTCAACCTCGTCGCATGGACAATCGCCCGTCATGTGATGGTGAACTTTGGTGACATTTCGCGGATTTCATTGTTGGTCTTAACCTCGAAGAAACAATCTCAAACTGATGCCTCTAATAATTTTTCCAATTTAATTTGTCACTTTTGCCGAGCACTTCAGGCGAACCAACCCACACGGAAAAATATATTTCCCGAGGTTTATAAATATTTCATTATCGTTATACTGTTGATTACGAAGTACAGCATACCATTGTCAATTATCAGCCATTGATTAATTAAAATTAAATAAAATATTATTAATATTAATTAGTTATACAATTTCCTTTTTTTTACATACAAAATTTATCTAAAGCCAAAATGGATGTCGTTCTCCGCGCAAATAACTCAATTTTTTATTTATATTTTGTTTAATAAATAATCGAAGACTTAGGGATACCTCGGGCTTTGGATTGGAACCGATTTCCGGGGATTTTACCCCCCAAAAAAATTTGAATTTAAGACTTTCAAATTCAAACGAAAATTTCTCTCTCTTCTGAAAATAAAAAAAAAATTACGCTTCCAGAAAAAATGTAAAAATTAATTATAAAATAATTCCGCAATTCGTTTCAGCGAGATCCTCCAGATTCAAACCGAGACCTCGCGTGTGAACCCAATCTTGGCCGAAAATCACTGATCTCTGAACAATAAAAGCGGCCCAAAAGTGCCCGAGCCGCGCAATAAAAAAAAATCCCCCAAAAGATCGAGAAAAGAAAACCAATAATACGAAAAACGTTAGCGTAGTAGATTCATGCGGAACGATCAGTGAAGATGGAAAAAATATATATAAGAGCGTAGAACTAACTTCTAAAAAAAGATACAGCGGGCCTTTCATCGAATTTCCACGAGAATTAAGCTTTACGCTCAATGAGCTTTCAACAAACGAGCCGGACAGGTTGAGTTGCGTTGAATTGTTGTGGACTATTGGGCGAATGAAAGGGAGATCGTTTCGCGTGTACTTTCAATGTCTTCCGCATTATAATACAGAGAACAGAACAAATTTCCCCTCACTTTTTTTCTGAGCGGGTATATATCGGGTAAAGCCTTCTCAGGAGCCATCTTTTCAACGCTGTACCGATACTTTGCCAATTGCATTTCTATTTCGATGTTCAATGATGCACAAATTTTATTGCAAGAAGAAAATGTTTCAAAGGCGACCCAATTTTTCCGCGAAAAAAAAAAATTAAGTGCACTCAGAAAAAAAAAATTAGTATTATTATTGTTGCAGTTACTATTATTATTATTAAATTATTATTATTATGTGACGTTGGATAAAATGCTCCAATATTTATTTTTTTTTCTAAATTTTGTATTTTACCCCTTCTCTAATTAAATAAAAATTAATTAGAGAAAGTTTATTAAAGCTCGGGAAAAATCTAATTATCCTCTAGATTAATTTGTTTGTTATAATTGACACGTACTCAAAATCGTCTTGAATGTATTCGTTTGGAGAAATACGATTTTAAAAAAAGAAATTGTTCCCTCAAATAAATAAATATTTTGGAAAAATCAGTGTAAGAGAGACTGGGGCAAAATAGAATGACTTTGATAGTCAATATCTCGGGATTGGCTGAGTGGAATTGAATGATTTTGTTTTCATTTTGAAGCTGGAAAGTAGAGCTTTCGTATGAACGAAAAATCATCGAATTCCACTCGACCGATCCGGAGTTATCGTCGATTGAAGACGATTGTAGGTTTGTGTGAATGGATTGGATGAGGGGATTTTTCAATCTCGTGACTTTTGTTAGAAATAAATTAGACTGGCTGGGAATAAAAATTGAGGGTTGTAGAATTGACAATTGCAGTGGGAAATTTGGCAATTTTTTTTCTGATAAATCCCCACCAAAATTGGCAGAAAAAATTAAGGGGAAAAAAATTGAATAATAACAAAATGAGAATTTTGAGATTTTGGGACGATACAACGATTTGAATTTTTTTTTTTCTGTTATAGGGCGAGTCGTCATGTACTCTGAATGGTATTAGCTGTTCACTTCAGTCACATTCAAAGAGCAGATTTTTTTCCATCCACTTTTTACTCAGTACAGACCGCGAATCCATAGTTCGTACACTTGATACGCTCGGCAGGGCCAGTCGATTACACTCCTCGAACAATGAGACGGTGTGCAAACACTTGAGAAAACAATTCCCTCCAACAACTAACATGATTCTCCCTTTTGTCTATCGGCCTTCAGTTCTTTCGCAATCACCGGAAAGACGTTCAGGCGAAATTCACTTGTGCAAAAGTACGGCAGACCGTCAAAAACGAGTGGAAATTTCATGTGTACTTCAAAGAGTGATTTTCTTAATTGAATTCCATACGAAAAAAAAAATTATTCAATTTTATTGGTAATTTCCATTGAGCATTCCCCTACGTGTAATACCGTCGCAATAATTTAAAAAAAATTACCCAACTCGCCTCGGCAATTTTTACTGCGGGGTAGCCAAATCAACCCGAGAATTTCTCGACTTGTTCTTGGAAAATTGGCAAATCTTTCATTAAACGGCCCGCGAATCTTAGGGGAGAGGCAAAAATCCTCCGATTATATAACAAAACGAGTTAACCCCCCGACCCACAAAAAAAAAACTAATTATCGCGGGGATGAAAAAAATATCGATGGTATTCCGCTTTGGCAGACGCATATGAACTCCTCCGCAATATGCGCCCGTATTTTCGTACGCGTACAAGAGCGTAATAATAGGGATTTAGCAGTCATTAGGGATGGTGGCGTATACTCATACCGGGAGTAACACAAAGTGTTTACCTACGGGGAGGCAGGACAGGCCCTAGAGAGATAGCAGAATCGATTGGTTATATGCGCGGGTGGGGAGGGTCCCCAGGGGTCCCCCATACGTCTGTAGTCCTCGCCGCAAGTGCCCTCTTGTCGACCTATCGAGTGGGTGGTCCACATTTGCGGTCGAACCCCCGTTACTTCCCTATTTTTCTTCTCTCCCCCTTCTTCGTCTTTGTACTGGTGCACAATCATAAAAGCGTCAGAGAATTTCACTCAAGGAGAAAAAGAACAGGGAGAGTATACTTCTAACTTCAGTGAGCCGTGAAAAACTCATTTTTTTGTAATTCTCAAATGCTGCGAGTTTTCGAGGGCTGAAACAATGGATTATTACAGCAGGGACGGGGAAGAACTCCCGGATACTCTTGCGGGTGGAGTTTCATTGGGGAAAATCATTTGTCATATAGCGAGTGGTGTACGACAAGTGCTCAACGCTTTTGTCTCCAAGTGCACGTTAAGCGATTAAAGAGGGGGCTCACTGCCCAAAAAACAATTTTTTAGTTGAACAAATAATATTTTGCTGCCTTTAAATGAATTTTTATTCATACTTGCATGACACCCAGAAGATTGGATCAATGTCGGCGGAATGCTGGGGCAATGTCGGCTCAATGTTGGCTGCCGGGGTTCGGCCAACTTTCCCCGAACTTCTCCATTTTTCGAGCTCAGCAAATGAAAAATGAACATTTAAAGAAGTTACTTCTGTTCAGCACTAAACATTTCATTTTCTCATCGAAAAATGAACATAAAAAAATACCTAAGGAATATCAATTGAAATAAGTCAATTTGAATTTTAAAAGGGAGAGTCAACGAGCAATAAAATAACAAATTTTCAACGACAACCTCGAGTGAGACAATCTCAATAAAAATTTGAAACAATCTTCGCCAATCAAATGCTCTCCTCACCCTTCGCGAGATGATTTCCCGAGTTCCATCGGCCACCTCACGAAAATAATCCCTGATTCACCAGCCGTGGAATTCAGAGTTACGGCTGACAAATAGGAATTAACGCGACGGAATGGTCCGCGTGTTTTTTTTTCCCCCCCGAGGCCTGTTGTCGTTCACTTACCACCAGACATTAATTATCATTCAATTAAATTGTCGCGGTTAATCCGAAGCAGGTGGCGAGCGATGACGCCCGTGGGTGGGATGTAACAGTACAGCCAGCCATTTTCAGTATAACGCAGATATCAGATACTGGAATGAAAACAAAAAAATGAATAAAATAAGAGACATGGGGGACCAATGGGGAGGGCCCTGAAGAACAACGGCATATCGGTAATATGAGAGGATAATAAATGACGGTTTAAAAGCTGAAGGAGTGATAGTTGGCGGGACGAACGAGTGTCTTAGGTTTCGACTTCGTGGTGGCGTCTTCTCCGCGCTCGTTTGTATGTGTACGTGTGTGTGTGTACTGTGCATTCATTTTTAACACTTCATAATTTCCTGCGGGAGAGAAGGAGAGAGAGAGTGGAGACGGGAGGCGTCGAGTTGCGTCTATAGATTATCCGCAAACGGTTGTCGGATACGTCAGCTGTCCCTCGTCGTATCATTTCAGACAAGACTTGTAGAATTCTATCCGCGATGATGTTATTAGATGATTTAAGGACGTAAGGATTGACGTGAAACGATCGGAAGGGTTGGAATTACCCCATTTGTTACGGAGTAATTCAACGAAATTAACAATTTTTATTTTTTCCGTATTTTCTACGACGAGGGGCCATGAGGCCACGCTCTGTGCAACGCAGAAAATAGTTTTTCAGCCCGCTGTCCGTAAACCGACATTTAGAGACATCGTCAGAAAAAATTATATCCGCAATTCAACTGAAGATAATTTTGTAATTGCGCGATTGCCTCACTTCGTACCACCACCTTCGTCGGGAAAGCTATTTCGGCCTGATGGCGAAAATCTAGTTTTCAACACATTGAGATGAAAAATTATGTTTGTAACTCGTGAAAAAAGTGGTTTTTGGCAGTAGGAAGTTTATATCACGAGCCGAAGGCGAGGGATATAATGCCACGAGTCACAAATCATTTTTTTTCACTTGTTACAAAATATTTTATTTCATCACACTGTGCCGAAACAGTAAATTTCGTAACAAGTGAAAAAAAATGGTTTTTGGCGAGTGGGAGGTTTATATCGCGAGCCGAAGGCGAGTGATATAATCCCACGAGTCAAAAACCACTTTAGTTACGAACATAATTTTTCATCAATGTGTCGAGAAACTACTTTTCGCTTCGCGTCGAGTGACTGAAAAGCTACTTTTCCGACGCCGCGTGCTAAAAATTATTTTTTCGACACATTGGGATGAAAAATTATATTCGTAACTCGTGAAAAAAGTGGTTTTTGACTCGTCGAATTATATAATCTCCCACTCGCCCAAACCCATTTTTTTTCACTCGTCACGAAACATACTATTTTCGGCCTAGTGATAAAATGTAGTATTTCTGCCTACCTGGACGAAAAGTGAGCATTCTACCCTCGCTTCGGTCGGTTAGAACCGCTCGCTTTCATCCCTTTTGGCAGAAAAATCGTATTCCACCCTCGGGAGTAGAATCAGACGAGCATTCCCCACGTCTACTTTTCCTCCCTAGGCGGAAAATCTACTATTTTCCCACAACGTCACTAAAACGAATGATCATTGCAGGTAAACCGGCAGTTACTCCCGCCCAAGGACGCCCACCGGGGGCTTTAATCACCGAGTGAATCTGCCGGACGCACTTACTGTGGCGGTACCTGTCGCAATGTGGCCGAACAGCCTCAGTGGAGCTGCCGGTTGTGGCGGTGGTACTGGAGCTGATCTTGGTGGTCTAACAGCAGCATCAACAACATCGCCCAGTGATCTATTCGGTCCGGCGGGATTTGGCGCGTCCGCCACAAATCCATACGGCGCCCTAAAATCATCCCCTTACGTGGGTGCACTCGGCATGCCACCCATCGAGGCACTCCACGGAACCATCGGCTATCCCGGTTGTACACCCGCCGGTGAGTCGTACTACTGTGAGTGATTGAATATGTTTCATTAATTGTTTACTTATCATGATTGTTGGTCGTGTGCGGCTGTTGTCCGGGGAATTGTAATGTTTTGGTTTTATTTTTCTTTTCCCACCACCCCCCCCCCCAGGTAATCCGAGAAAACAGAGGAGAGAGAGGACAACGTTTAGTAGGGCACAGCTCGATATACTTGAAGGGCTTTTCTCCAAGACTCGGTATCCAGACATATTCATGAGGGAGGAGGTCGCGGTGAAAATTAATTTACCTGAATCCAGAGTACAGGTAAATTTATCACTTTTAATTTGATTTATATCGATAACTATGACCATACGCTGAAGATTGGGCCAACGTCGGCGCAATGTTGGAGCAATGTCGGCTCAATATTGGCGGCCGACATTCCGCCGACACTCGCCAAATTTCTCGTTTTTTTAAAGCTCACAGTCTGTCGGCCTCCGTGGGCCCGCGAATGGGGAAATCAACTGAAAAATCAGCGTCAGAGGATTTTTTTAGTTTTTTCTGCTAACATTCTATCACTCGACTTGTCGACATTCTCAGCCATTCTTCGCGCGTTCGTTATATCCTTCAATTCAGGACAAAGTTACAAGTCAGAACTACAGAGAGTGCAATCCGTAGACCAAAAAAATTTCCATCGTCTCGAGTTACTCGTAATACGAGCTATGACGAGAAATGTAAGGCGACTAGTTATTGGATGGCAAACGTATAGAATTCTCCGACAATTCATGTTACCCTTGGGGGTAGGACAGCGATCAGTGGTGGCACGCGGAGAATGAGAAATCGATGCTCACACTCCGCTTCTTCCTCTGTATGCAGTCTTTTACTTTCAGGTGACCGTCAGTTAATTTAATTAGGGGATACTCGATACACACGTGCTGACTATCACGTGTTCAAGATTCCTTGACCATTTTTTCTGCTTTTTTTTTCCCTCCCGGTGAATAAAAGAATCTATGAAAAAATATACGGCAATTCATTTGAGAAGGCTAATAAGATTATTAGATTATTTTTTAAATCATTTGCATTAATTCCTAAAATTGCAAACTTTGAGACTGAAAAATGGATAATTAGGTAAATGGCCCCTGTCAAAAATTGGGCATAAAAAATCAGGGAAGGCCGTCAGTCGATTAGTCCAACTCGGGGGCAATTTTTAACAGACTTTTTTCACCCAATGGAACTCATGGATCATTTGTAAAAAAATTATAATTGCTAATTCGCGGACACTCATTCCGGATTGCCATCGCTGACTATCGTATGTCATTAGCTTATAAAGAATATTGGTTAATACACGGGGCAAGATGGGCTGGTTTAAATGATGGAGGATCCAATTTGCATTGTTTATTCAGTCGAATTGGAGAGGCGAAAAAAAAATCCCTTGCCTCGCGTTTCAAAATGTCCACGCGATTAATACTGACTACCACATTATGCTAAACTATAAAGTCATTATCATTCAGAGACTATTTTTCACGTTGACATACTGAAAATGTTAAATACGAATTATTTTTTTTATTGCTCTCCTGTTGCAAATTCTACATTTTCACATGACAGTTTGAGGAATATTTCGAGTAAATGGTAATGATGTCAAGGTAGTTTTGATTTTATAAACATTAAAATTGATTCGCGAATTTTTTTTTTTCAACTAAAAAAAATAATTTTATTATTCAATAAATAATTGCCCGGATACTGAGAGAGGGGGAATTTTTTTGACAACTCAATTGGACGTCTTTGAAATGCCAAACTAAGAATTATAAGAAGAAATTTTCCCCACGAGCAAGATTAAATTGCGGAAGGAAAATGTTTTTCCCAGCGGCAAATTTCACTAGGAAATGTCATTGTGCCTGACTCACTCACCTCCACTGGTTTTCCCCGTTGGAATGCCGACGACAATAGGGTTGTACGTGCATTTGACCCAGACACGCACGGGGGGAAAATGAAAGGACTGGAAGTCGGAGAAAAAAATTTTTAACTAAACAGAAATAATTGTGTTGACTGTGTGGAGGCATTTCGTTGGACACCCCACGATTTGATGGGGACAGGGCGTCACACTAGTTTTTGCTCCAGCGGCCGCACGGAAATGCGTCCGAGACGTGATTGCGCATATGACTGCCCTCATCAAAAACCCTCCGGGCGCTTCTGCAATTAGTTGCCTCTCCTGACACCTGGCCTTGAACTGAATAGCAACAATCTCATAGTCTTGCGCACGTTTCGACGTCAATTTCTTTTTACGATCGTTTTTCGTGAATATCGTTGGATGAAAGAGCAGTCCGGCCTCTCGGCTGGAGCTGTAAAAAATCATAATCGAAGTTGTTTTGTAAACACAAGAAAAAAAAATCGTTTCCTGGGCCGATTCCCACGATTTATCGTCGGAGAATTGGTATTACGCACTTGACAAACCCGACGACTTGAAAATCACTGCAGGCGAGTATTGCTCCCGGCGTGACGCGCTGGGATTTTTTAGTCGCACGGTTGGCCAGCCCTCGCCTACGGCTCACGAGTGAAAAACCCTATCGAAGAGACTGAGCTGAGGTGACACGTTCGAACTGGGACTTAAAAGTGTCTAAGGCTACTAAGACTACTGGCCACACTGACAACAAAATATATTGATCTGTTTTCATTTTCATATGTTTGTTGTTGTTGTTGTAGTACATTTACTTTACAATTGTTTTGATCCGAAGTTTGCCTGTTTTCCAAGGCAAAGGCAAATACGAAATATAAGGGACAGTTTATTTTCTGTGGAGCTTCGTACTTGGATGAATTGAATTGTTAAACCGTTTGGATTTTTATAAGTACTTTTAACATTTGGGTAAATAATATAATTGTGGCAAATATAGTGACTTTTGACAAGTAAATTTCTACAAGTACTGCAGTACAGTTCGTTTTAGATTTCTGTCTGGAGAATATTTTATCGATTTTACAGAAAATTATAATTTTTTTTATCTCAGTCGACAACTGTCGGAAACGAAACTTGCAAGAGATTATGAATCTTGAAATAGTCTTTTTTTTTGCTGTATTCGTTTCAAGGTAATTATCACTGAATCAATGGTGTGAATTCAGTAGTCGGCGTAACTAGATCATCCTTCAACACTGCAATTGTCAATGTAGAGAAAAACTCGAGTAAAAACGAACACTCGGAGTCGTGGTTGGCTAGCGCCGTTCCCCAGAAATAAAAACCCGAGAAACCCAAGCCTGTCACACTCGTCTCGCATTGATCGCAAAAGGCTTCCCAGCGGCTCTCCTTCATTCGTGTTCTCAACAAAAGAGACTTTTGTAAAATTATCGGAAGAATTACACTCGTCACTCTGTACTGAGAAAAAAATTTATTCTTGCCAATTAAACAATCGTTGGGCATATTGAGAGTGAGATATTCTGATTTTCTGTCGTCTGGTTGTCCCGAGAATATTTGACGTCCAAAATTATATTTTTGTCTCAGCGAACACAAGAAACAATTAATTGGCATAAAATTAAAAATTAAATTCCATCTTTCCTACGTCACAATTTTCTGTTATATTTTTTTATACTTTGAAGACGAATTTGCGATAATTTCTATTAAATTTTTCATACACTTTATTTTGTCTAATAAAATAGGAACTACTTAGCAACTAATTAATTAATTAGTTAATTAATTAAATTAAAGACCGTAAATAATCGTTCAAATTTACGATTTAAAAATAAAATAGTCTCCCAAAATCAAAATATCCTGACCATTCTTTCCTTTCACTCTCGAATAAAAATTCTCTAGAATAAAAAAAAATCTTCAGGAGCCTCCGCTCACCTGATGAAGCCAATCTGTCAATATCCCTGAATTGTGTGCCGGCAGGTATGGTTTAAAAATCGTCGAGCAAAATGTAGACAACAGCAGAAGCAGCAGCAGCAGGCCCAGGAGAAGGCCCCGCGTTCGAAAAAGCCCTCGGGCAATCCAGTGAGTAATTCAGCGGCTGGCAAGAGTCCCTCGATAGCAACCACTCCAACATCATCAGCGGCAATTCCCGCAACAACACCACTGTGAGTTTGTTTTTCAGAAAATATTTTCATCCCTTCAATTCATTTTTCGGCTTCGCCCCGCCAAAAGCCCATTCACTCTCCTCCTTAACGAGACCTTTTTTTCCCTGTTCCCGATGCTTAAGCCGGCATTTACCCTTTTGTCATTACCTCCCTGGAATATCGATCTAAAAAAGGGCGAGATCCTCGCTGAAGGTGGTCTCGGGTCTCGGGTAATAGTCTGTATATTATGAATGGAGAAATCCTGAGGCTTCAGGATATACGTCGGACTTTAACCCCGACGATTATCTGTACTTAGAATTACCTACCTGTTAGACCTGGAGCACTCTAAGTTACGGTTCGAGTGTGTAAACCGTCTCATTACTTGGGGTATTGTGTGGGGACTTGGGGAAAAATTATTTAACATCGGAAATGCCGGCGAAGGTGCACCTGTGACGCCCAGGCGACGACAGGGGAAAAAGATTTTCAAATGTACGCCCGCCGAGTCTCCCTATGAGACACCTCAAGCCAATCAAAAAACAATCCTCCACAACTTTCCATTTTTTTATTATTAAAAAACGACAAATTTCAAATTATCCACTAGATATCCGCGGATTGCCTGCCATTCGAGCAAAAAAGATAAAATTTTTTTTACCTACAAAAGTCAATTATTTATAATTTTTCACTTGTACCCTTTTAAAAATCATCATTTGTAAAAGAGGTGGGCAAATTTTCCTCTGTAATATTTGGTTCCCAGGGCTTTTGGGGCTCGTCGAAAGTCCCGTGGAAAAATCGACACGCAAAAATTTTCAGCAATTGATTGATAATTATGTTAATTATTTTTTTTTTTTTGATAGAAGCGGTGGTACCGGGGGCTCAGCTGCAAGCTCTCCAACTCTGTTGAGGGACTCCCCTCAGTATAAACCCGCTGGTGGTGCCACTGGCCTGTTATTCGCTGCTAGTACTACGCCGCCGAGTGTAAGCAATCGACAAACTTCTTACCTATCGGCCGTTGGATATGACGTAAACGACTACAGTTTTAAAATTCAAAAATGAAATTTCCTTTCTCTTTTAAAAAAAGAATGCAACGTTTTTTTTAACGTCATTGATTTATATTCGGTAGTGAAGTAGACTTGAGAATATCCCCATCGTAAATCTGTATTTTTTTATAATTTATTATCAAAGAAAAATCAGATCTCTCTTTATTTGAAGAGCTTCAATTACGATCCGACAATTTATTAATTATATGCATCTGGATAATTTTAATTGTCGAGGCCTGATCATTTATACTGAGGGGATATAATTTTTAGTCTCCTCGACGTTTTCCAAAGATCATTTTTAGGAATAGAATGAATAATTAATTAATTTTACCATCGCAAGATGACAGTGAGTCATTACGACACTTCTCGTTACTGACGAACGAAGGATAAGATGAAATAGATTTTTTTCTGCTCAGAGATCGCCCGCGGGCAATAGCAGTTTCCGCAAATAATTTTGCAAGCGTTTACATTCTTTTTGCGAAAGTCGATCTTTACCTCAGAATTACTGGAATTTTTAGGAGATTATCGCACTATTTGAATGAGAAATTTTGTCACTTACAGCTGGGCGGAACGGTCTATAGCAGCGGTGGTAGCAGCAGTAGTATCTGGAGTCCAGCAATAACGGAAAACGGTGGAACATTCCCTGGAGATCACCAGAGGCTCGCATGGACCACCACAGCATCTCAACAACAGTGTTATCAGAATTACTCGTCATATTACTCGAACATGGATTACCTTTCGCCGGCTCCTCATCAATTAAATGTAGTGGTGAGCCCTTTTTCTGTCATTTGAGATTAAAAAAAAAAAACAGATTATTCAAAAACTAATTTTTCGTGTAAAAGCTCTGGACTATCGTCATCCGAATGGTTTTTTCAATTGTAAATCAATCAACGTATTTTTGAAAAGTGCGCGGCTGATGTGCGCCATTTTATGATCAGTCGAACGCTCGGCCATTTTGTCGGCTCCTTAACCTGCCTGAGACGTCTAAAAATCTTCGAATTCGACTGTTTAAGCCTCTCAAGAGGATATAATATATAAAACAATATATTACCGGACGAAATTTAAATTTAATGCGCATAAAAAATACTTCACTCAAGCCCCGGGTGTAATAGTTCGTAACCTTGACATCCCCGTGACTAGTTGCAATAAAAATAATGATCAAATCATAAGCAAACATAATTTCCGACGTGTGTGCACGATATCTGCAAGTCGGGAATTATGTCTGCTCACAATTTGATCGGTATTTCACGCGTAATAAGTGACGGAGATTTCGAGGTGGTCCTCCGCGTCAGATGAAAAAATAAAAAAATATGTAAATTTTCTATTTTGTCAATGTAACGAAATTTTGTACTTTAAATGACAGGACACTGGAGCTGGCAGTCTCGACAACACGTGGAGCAAAACCCGGGACGAAAACACCTCTTCGTGGTTTTACAACAGCGCCGGTTGGGCTGAGCGAAAGTGAACATAAAAGATTGTTTTTTAGGCTCGTAACGTAAAAAAAAAATGGCAATGATTTGAGGCAATTATGGTACATATCAGAGCTAGTCAAAGGGCTTCGAGTCAGCTTGAGATTATCTGTAAAAACAAAATGATTAGAGCAGAAATTGAGACTGTCTCGTCTATTCCTCACTTCTGAATTATCCTCGATTATTTTCCAATGAATTTTCTTCTACGATTTTCCAATTTGTGCGAAAAAAAAAATACACAGCAGGAGATGAGATGCATTGGCTCGTTACATATCGACAATGGGGAAATCCTCTCGAGGAGGACGGGAAAATGGCGGAAAAGGGACTGTTGAACATTCAGTGAGTGAAATCAATCCTTCGACTGAGCGAGGAAAAAAAACTATCCAGACATATCTACTAGAAAAATCTGCTTGTGTATTAGCGACGCAGTGAAATGGGAAAACGAAGAATTTATCAATCGAAATGAAATCTGGAGGAGCAAATTTTTTTGTAAATTTTATACACTTTCTCGATGTATTATAGTTGAAAGCGTCAGTTATACCGGGAAAATTGGAATCAATGGTGACTGTAAATTTGTTCTCATATTTTTATCAATTGATGATTTATTCAGTTAATAGATTAGAGTAATTATTAATACGTAAATATATATATTCCTGTACATTCTATAAATAATGAGAATATGACGGACATGTCATGAAATAGTTATGATCTTGCCACAAATTAGGGCGCTGATGATTCTGAAAGTAAAGCTGCCGATGATGTATGGTCGTCCTGTCGATTGTGTTCGAGAATTGTTTAATAATCTCTGATTGTATGGTACGAATTTTTGACGAGCTGAGGAAGATCGGAATGTAACGAGGGCTCTGAGAAATTAGAGGGCATTTTTTGTTTGGTAGTTGATGACTGGAGTTGACTCCCAATGATTACAGTAATTCAGCCGGGAGGTATAATTTTCCACAATTGATCGATTAACAATCAAATGATCTATTGTTTCTTAGTGCACAGACGTAAAGACACTCGCGCATTTCCTTGAGGCCCTCTCTCGAAGAATCTGTAATTTCACTTGATGTGAAACATTAAAATGTGGCAAATGTGTAAAATAAAATACGAAAACAACGTATCGATATACATATATAAATATGAACTTGAAACAATGAAAAAAGTATATATAATATAAATATTAAGGATGTAAGTACGTGACTGTTTAGATTGTTATTATGATAATTGATTAATTAATAATTCATATGAATCATGGAAAATGATTGAATGCAAAAATACAACGACGTGAGAAATGTCAAACAAATGTATGGGTTAATACACAACTTATGAATTGTACAACGAAAAGACAAATTGTGTTTACTTATCCTTCAGTTTCCAGGGGATTTCGAGAGCTAGTCTTTTGATGAGTCCATTAATTACTGAAAACGATGGGAGATCGTCAGGAAGCTCGAGTAGCGTCGGAATTTGATTTCTTCTCAATTAAATTATTGCTATTGTAGACTTTCTCTTGAATAATTCAGATCGTAAGGTCTGTTTCTGAGGATTTCTGGAGAACTGAAGAAGACAGCTGACTAAGACGGCGGCCAGTTAATTCCTGAGGAAGTTTGATTTCCCTGGCAGCCCCAGGACCATCAAATTCGAGCAGCGAAATTCCTCGGGAATTCCGAGTGTTTTTCCTGTGGAAAATCCACTTCGAGCTCCCTAATTCTGTGCAAAATTTCCTGAGGAATCCAATGGAGTTGACCTCGTCCCGATATTTCAATTAGTTCTCGAGAAATCTGCAAAACAATGAAACAGGGTCAGCGAAGGTGAAACTTCCTCAGTGCAAAAAAACGTTTGGAGCTCATGATCGCTGCAGTTGCAAATAACACGAGGCTGAGCTCTACCCTACCTACAGTTGTTCCCCCTGAATCATGAGAAATCTGAACAGCCGAGGATTGCAGGTCTTCTCCAACCACACATCGATCCTACCCAGCTGATCTGCAACGCAGAAACGCCGGTTACACTTGTCCACCCAAAAATCTAAGTTTCCAATTATAATCAGTCGCCACAATTCGGGAGAAATACTTGTTACCTCCTTCTAGAGTTCATTGCCATCGATCAGTAAGTGAAGATAACTCGTTGGAGTAGGTTCATCATGAAAATCCTGAGAGTAAGATTTTCGGAATAATCTGTACAAACGACTCATATTGAATTGTTTGGAAATTGCAGGTGGTCACTGCAGTTGATACATCTGTTCTCTCGAAAACAATCTGGGGGCTTGTTGGTGGGGAATTGAATTCAGTGGTCAGAGGCCTGTCGACAATGTCATTCAAGGAGGAAAAGGGTAAGTGTTATGCATTCCCTGTTCATGAAGATAAATTAAAGACAAGATCTGAAGGTTAATTTTCCAATTAATTGCTGCCATTAGTTAGACAACTGCTCTCCAGGGTTTGCGAATTAATCATTAGATTGTCTCATTCTACCCCAGAATATTGAAAGAACTGGAATTATTTCAGAGAAGTTTCTGAAGATGTCCGGAGACGAGAAACGACAGCATTACAAGTCTGATATCACTTCTTTGGCGCAAATCGCCAGACTCCCCGAGTATCTCCAGAAGAGTAAAGAGGGCGGAGAATCAACAGCTGATCTTGCAAATAAAGTGTCAATGTGGCAGGGGGATATAACATCCCTCGAGATCGATGCAATTGTTAATGCGGCTAATTCAAGCTTGATGGGCGGCGGAGGAGGTAAAATAACCCAATCAGAGTGTCTAGCGAATTCCCTAGGATTTTCTATTAAATTTTGTTTGGAATAAAATTCCACAAGTTACTCAGCGATTGCTCATGCTATAAATACCTCGAACACCTCAAGATATGATTAATTAACTCTCTCGTCAGTTGATGGAGCAATTCACAGAGCAGCTGGACCGAACCTGAAGAAAGAATGTGCCACCCTGAATGGATGCGCCGTCGGAGAAGCTAAAATCACTGGAGGATATAAATTGCCAGCTAAATGTAGGTTACTTCGAGCTGCTTTATGATTAATTTGTTTATAAACCCACAAAAAATGGGCTTCACTTTAGCCATTTGCATTTTATTGTGCAGACGTCATTCATACGGTTGGACCTCGGGGAGAGAACCCGGAGAAGTTGAGAGACTGCTATCGTAATTGCCTTCAGCTGGCTAAAGACAATGGCTTGAAGACCATCGCATTCCCTTGCATATCAACTGGAGTTTATGGATATCCTCAGAGACCAGCTGCTGATGTAGCCATAAATACTGTCAAGAATTTTCTGCAGGAAAATCCGAACGAGGTAAAATACAATTTTCGCATTTCAACGAGCGCAATTATCTTATTTCTTTCAATAGTCCCTTGATCCCACTGGAGAATTGTCAAGACGAGAATAAATAGGAAAATAGTAAATCTCAATAGACAGTAAACCATGGGAATTAGTTGAACGTTCACCTCGAGTATGAAAAGTTGTTGAACATTCTCGATTAATGATATTTGATATTGTTCATTGTAAATAAGGCAACATTTGTATGATTTTTTTTATAGATCGAGCGGGTGATATTTTGCCTGTTCCTGCAGACGGACAAAGACATCTACGAGGACCTCCTCCAGAAGTATTTCCATACTTAAGCTGCTGGTATAATTGTCTATGTAAATGTCGTCTGAAATAATTTGTCAACGGTTCTGTCAAAACCCAATACATTTTTTTTTATGTTGTATGGAGATTTCTTTCTCGTCATTCCATGTTCATCTAGAGTGAGTTTAGTACAGAAGCATCAGAATCCAGTCGACTTTTATTTAATAAAAGGAAAACCAGAGCAAAAAGGTACGTGCTATTTCACCTAATTTTGTAGACTAGAAATAATAAATGACTAACCTTTACAAAAAAAATCGTTAACTCTCGTTATTTAATTCCAAATTTCACAGTTGTATTAGTTTTATTTTTTATTTATAATTACAATTCTTTATTTTTAATGAAAAGGTAGGATACCTGTGTTCCCATGGTATTTTCTTCTCGACAAGCGTTGTTGGGTCGAGAGTCCGAGGAATCCATCAGGAAAGTTTCTTGACCTCTCGTTGCCCTGTGCATGGCAGCTCAGTACGATTTGTGACTACATTCGTACCGGTATTGTCAGGCCGATTGAGTCTAGCTGTATACGATTAACCGTAAAATTAAGTTCATCGTCTATATGATAATATCGGAGTGCTCGACAAATAGTAAATTAATTAATTATGGGAGCCTTGATGAATTTTGTGGAAGAGCACATACGGTTTGAGATACTCGTTGTGATATGGATTTTATATATTTGGGAGCTGTACCTCAGTTTGCGACAGGTTAGAAACCCCAACATTCCTTCTAAAATGATTTGTCCATTGAGATCGGTTAAACTATGACTCCAGTTAATTAATTTACAGTAGAATATGCAGTAGAGATTATTTTCCAAACTCTTACAGATCCTTTGCAATCAGTTGAGAGACAGATGTTAAATTTATTTATTTTTCATTCATGTCAAGTTCCCACTCACATGATATTTCATGTCCTTTCCTTCATTTTCCACATCAAGATAATTAAAAATGGGAGTAAATCGTTGAGGAAAACATTGCCACCCATTTATGAGGAAGGAAATTATTTTGATATGAAACAATGAACAGCAGTTGTGGTGCAGTACCTCTGGTTTTCCGGTGGTGAGGATTCTCAGAAATGTTGTATTTTTTTTACAGAGAAAACTCACGAAAAAACTCGCCACCGTTCCATCGAGTCTAGATGGTCTCATGTCAGCTGAGGTCTACGACAAAGCGAGACTTTACGCACTGGATAGAAATGCGTACAGTAATATTCATGATTTGTACTCGACGATTATTAACACGGTATGGATAGCAATAAAAATTGATTATTGTAGTTAATCCGAAGAGGAAAGCGAGGCGGATTAAAATAATAGCATAAAATTAAAAACTGACAAAGTCCAATAACACCTGAAGTAGGTAAGTCTTCCCCTGGATATAAAAACTGATGATTCCTGTTCTCTCCAAAGGTCTTAATCCTAACCTTTGCCTTCCACTACTACTGGAAATGGGGAATAATGCTGATAGAGACACTTGGAGCCTCCGGTGATAACGAAATTCTGGCGAGTGCTGGCTGCCTAGTGGTAATGAGCACTGTCTCCTTCGTCGTGGACTTTCCCTTCAAGGTCTACAATGTTTTTGTAATCGAGGAGAGACACGGCTTCAACAAACAGACCCCAAAGTTCTTCATAAGAGATCAAATCCTGAAATTCCTCGTGTCACAGCTGCTAGGTCCCCCCTTCCTCTGCGGATTCATCTGGATCGTGAAGAATGGAGGCGACTACTTCTTCTTCTTCGTCTGGCTTTTTGTTGTCGTTGTCACACTCTTCATGTCAGTGATTTACCCAGAAGTGATTGCGCCGCTCTTCGACAAGTACTCACCCCTTCCTGAGGGCGAGCTCAAGACCAAAATTGAGGCACTCGCTGCCTCCCTCGAATTTCCATTGTACAAATTGTACGTCGTCGAGGGCTCCAAGAGGTCTTCCCACAGCAATGCGTACATGTATGGATTCTACAAGAACAAGAGAATCGTTCTCTTCGATACTCTTGTTAAGGAGTTTTGCAAGAATAATAAGAGCGATGATAGTAAGGAGTACGGCTGCGAGGTGGACGAGGTACTCGCTATTCTAGCACACGAGCTGGGACACTGGAAGTACAGCCACACTCTGCAGGGACTTATGCTAGCTCAGGTGAGTCGATGACGTTTTAACCTTTTTTTTTCACTTCAACCCTTACAATGATAAATTAATGATGGATTTTTTGTCAATGACTTTTCAGATAAGTTTCATCATGAACTTCATCCCTTTTGCCAAACTCATCAACTACGCACCGATGTACGCTGCCTTTGGCTTCACCAATAGCCAGCCAATCTTCATTGGACTCATCATCGTCACGATGTACATCCTCACTCCCCTCAACTCGGTAATCTCCAACAGTTCCAACCCCACTTGTCATCCGGAAAGATCAGGCAATCATTCAATTAATGAATTAATTTTTTCCCAGCTCTTTGGATTTCTGATGACAGTGAATTCCCGGAGATTTGAATTCCAAGCTGACGAATTTGGAAAGAAACTCGGGCACGCCGCCGCACTCAAACGAGCTCTAGTTAAATTACAGAAGGATAATCTGGCCTATCCGTTGTTCGATAAACTGTACTCGGGATGGCATCACAGCCATCCACCCCTTCTGGAACGTCTCGAGGCGTTAGACAAAGTCGATTAATGTGAGCAGTGTGAATTTTGCAAGTATGACAGAATGATTAACAGTGAACATGGTTTTCTTATTTTTATGTCGTTTTACTTAGGAAGAACATGGAGGGAAAGACCTAGTGTTTCCTCCGGAAAATTCTATTGAAATTTTGTAAGAATTTTATTGAAAGTGACTATCCAATTTTTGCGCTCAGTTCTATTAAAAATTGTGCAAATTCTCTATATATTTTTCGATAAATATTTCTGCGGTGATAAATCACTATAAATATTGGCTTGTCTATGAAATTTATTTTATTAGAATTTTTGGACGGGATTTTCTAATTTATTTTGTTAGAAGAAACGAATAAAAATACAAACGCAGCAACTTCAAAAGTTATAATTTTTTTCTATCAAATATCTGTTGACAAAATTTCATGAGTTCTAGGAGATATTCTTCCTTTAATTTCTTCAGTTTCATCAGAATTTTTCGAACAAAAAACACTGGGTCTTTCTATTCAATCTTTGGGCGTGTGTTTACAGCACAAATTTCGTATGAACTCATTTAGATCTATTTTTTAATTTAATTGAGCGAATGAAACTGGAACATAACAAGAGAAGTATTGAAGAGGTGCATTTGTCATAATTCCGACATTCAGAGATTAAAAAAAATGAGAAATTTTTATTCGGGGTATTTTCTGTCGGCAAAACTCTCGATAAATTCGTCTATTACAACTTTCGAACCCAATTACATATGTATCGTCCATTCCCGATATAAATGTATGAAACATTTATGATATTAAATTCTGTAAACCAAAGAGGCTTTTTATATACAAAGCTGTCTTATTATTTTAATTTCTATTGACATTCACTGAAGTTTTGATATTGCTTGGGACACCGCCGTCAACCAGATGACAACTCCGAAGGCTCCAGCGTCAGGGTTGGCAAGGAATTCTGAGTTTTTCACGTAGGCTGCTCTGCCGGCCCTAGAAATTCACCGAAAACCCTCTCATAACTGAATTATTCCCGCAGAAAAATCATCAATTCAGCCAACGCAATGAATGAAATCTTTCATAACCGTAGCCTCAATTTTTTATGAGTTTATTACTTGTATTATCTACTTTCTGCGAAGACTTACTTGGGGAGCATCTTCTCAGTTGCTGCACAGCCTTTCTCCGCGGCTTCTACTGCAAAATTCATCGCTTCCTTCAGGGGCTTCTTTGAATTATCGCTGAATGCCTTCCAGGCGGGTTCTAGTGCGTCTAACTACAGTAAACAACCCCAGAATATTCCGGATTAAGTTCTCATTAATAAACAACAATGAGTAAATTTCTGTCTGATGCTATTAAGTTGTCAAAATGATTAAAATAATAAGTAATTCTTACCAATGTTCTATCCCCAAGACGAGCTTTACTGTACTTCATCACTCCATCGATACCACTCCTCCAGGCGTCAGCCAACAATGTCTTCCAGTCGTTCTCCAACGAATTGTTCACCAACGCCGCGGCAGCTGTTGTGAAGAATAAACTGTAAACAGCCCCTGACGTCCCTCCCATGCACTCCTCGGCAATTCGCGAGAGTTCTATGAGGGAAGAGGCAGGATAGGATAGTTTTAAGGATTCCAGTGATCCAAGAATTCCTATCGACACAAGAGAATTTTATAGTACAATTTAAGGCGGGGGTTAGACAATTGGTGAACAACTGGACAATTAGAGAAACGGGCAGTTGTCTTTACCGTCGGCTAGTGTTCTATGAGTGGATCCACAATCCCCATCTCCACACCCACGATCCAAATTATTTAATTTCTCCTCATTCCTGACAATTGCCTCGCACGCATTCCTCAGGCATTCTTTAAAAATCCGAGTTCCCTCGGTGTCGAGCTGCTTCCCCATCTCGGCAACGGTTGAACGAGTGTCGTCTTCAAATGGCGGCGGTGCCTTTGAGGGTAAATTGTAGGAACAACCCGGCCAGCAGGGAGCGTCAGTAGGATCATCCAAGCACTGAAGGTAGAGCTCCTTCTGAGCCTCAGGGAGCTTTAGAATGCACAGGTGGACCCCAGAGCCGTCCAGAGATGTCATGAGAACCCCAGAATAAATTCTCACTGGATTTATTCCTTTTTTTTCTGCATGAGACATTAAATTGAGGGAAAGAGTAATAAGCAGGCAGACAATTGATTTTTGCAAACGCTTAAATATCTCCGGAAGCGGTAGGTCGATTGTCTGTCTCTTGATTACCTAACCCACGCCACGACTGTCTCCAAGAGCTGTTGATTTTGGAGCTCTAGATATTAATCCCATTTCAACGCAATTTATATCATGGCTCAGCTGTATTACTGGCATAATTATCAAAACAAGCACGAGATTATATTGCAAACGTTTTACGAATGGATATATATTTTTTAATTGATCTAGGTAATGGCCGTGGTTATCAGTATCATGAGAAAATAACATAATAAAATCTGCCGAGTCTAATTAATCCTAAGATATTTACCTTTACTTGGCCCATTGCGCTGATAAACAATATCAACTTTTAAAATTGGGTGAGGTAAAGCCATTCTCGAGTTCAACTCGCTATCTTCGCGCTTCGTCAAGTTTTGTGTGTCAAAAAAAAAAAAACTGAGGAACGGGATATTAACTTACTCAGTTGATCGGCCACTTCGAGAGCGACAATTCCTTGCTCCAGTTGGCTGGTACCTCCGAAATTATTAATTATGACTGCGACATCGTCGCCGGCTTTCAGGCGCAATGAGTGGGAAATGCTGTCCAACATGATTTCAACAATTTTGCTCGCCTGGTCAATCCTCATCCTGTTGTATCCAGCCTCGCCATGAACTCCCAGCCCGACTTCCATCTCGTCGTCTGGTAATGTGAACATCGGTCCTTGTCCTGGCAGGGAGCAGGCCTTCAAGCCCACTCCGTACGTCGCAATATTCTCGGAGATGATTCTGGCGTGCTGATGAATGTCTTCCAGTGATTTGGTCATCTGGGAGAGAGCTCCTGCGATCTTTATGACAAACAGCATGCCCACCAGCCCTCGTCTTCCTGCTCGGCCCAATTCGCCGCTGGGAATGCTGCAGTCATCGCCGATAATAATCTCCGCAATCTGCCGAGAGAAATATTTAATGGAAATTATAAATAAATTTTTAAAGAGCTCCGGTTGTTTTAGCTGAAGTGCCTGACACCTTCTGATGCCTTTAATTTTACGATTTACAATTTTTAGGGAAAATTTTTCTCTCTCTGGAATATTGAATAAGAAATAAGTCAGATTATTTATTCTTATTTAGTGATTACCTTGAGACCTTCCTGGCGAGCTTTTTCAATTGCAATACCGAAGTTCAAACAATCTCCAGTGTAGTTTGGAATGATTACTAAAGTGCCAGCTGAAATTTAATAATTCAGTAATTATTTTTTGTTATTATTCATAAAATGGAAGCGACTGAGACAAAATATTGTCCACAATAATTTTTAACTAATGGAATGTAAAATGAATTGAGTGTTGACGAACTTATTCAGAAAGAACGAGATTTGAATTTCTTTCAGCCAGAGAAACATTATCGCAATTGAATAATTACATATTTAAAGTTATTTAAAATAGCAAATAGATAATTTCGCGTTCTGTGCTATCAATTATGATATTAAAGGTTTTAATGAGAAAAAAAAAATCCCAACAGAGCTGCTGTCTCTGAGATAATCCAGTTACTGTTTTTTTCTTTTATTCTCTTATTTATTGATCGAATTCTGTAATTGCAGTGATTGAATTGCCGTACCATTTCCTCGAACACATTTAAGTGCATGAAGAACGTGATTAGGTGGTGGTGCAGCAAAAACAGAGCCGGCAATGCTGGCACTGAGCATTCCACTCCCCACAAATCCTGAAAGTAAAACACTCGATTGGAGAATTGCATTACCAGGGAATGGAGCAGTACAAGAAGAGGGGAAAGTAATTAACAACACCTGCAGCAAAGGGCTCGTGTCCACTACCACCGCCGCAGACAACAGACACTTTTCTCGTGTCTCTTCCATTGTACTAGAAAAAAAAGGAGACAAACTGGATGAGATTGAAGTTCAATAAAACAAACTGAAACATTAAACAGACGAAGAAAAATCGACGACCAATTGAATGAAATTCTTCTCAAGCTCCACATGTTTTAATCAGTACAATTCGCTTCCCAAGAGAATTAAAAATCCCCAATTCCAGTCTGTAACTCACTTTTTTGCGATATTATTTACAAAATTGTCATGTCAATTGTCATCGCCAAAAATTTAGTCATCTTTAATTTTTTCGCCGTAACAAAGTAAAAATAATAAAATTTATTTCAGCGCCTGAGAAAATCTCTCGCGAGTTTATTGAATTGTTTTATACGCGACTGTATAAATTAACAACACAAAATAATCCTCACGTAAATAATAATTCCCCCGACTATTCGTTTGATTACCCAAATTACCGGTCGATTAAATCCGTAAGAAAATATACATACACCAGCGCTAAGTACAACTCTTTTCAATGAATGATATATCAATCCCGGATAAACAGTGCACAGTCCAGTGATTGTCTCATGGACAACATTATCAACCGAATTGATAATTTTTTTTGATGCCATAACAATGAAGCCACCACTCAACAAATAGAACTCGAAATAACTAAACCACCCAACGATAACTGAAACTTGTTATTATTATTTCTGACATACGGATACATTGAACTGTTGACCCGAGGCTTGACCGCCTGCTCAAATATTTCAGATTAGACTGACCGGTGCAGATTAACCGAGAGAGCATTTACGTACGGCCAATTGCGGCAGATCAACCCGCGATCCTCAAGTGATTACGTAAAAGTATCATATAATCACTGTTTGACCTTCATATATTTATTGAATTGAATGGAGAATATTCTGCACGCATTGCGAATTCAATTGATACCCGTAAATTATTTAATACATCAATACTTTATCGTTTAATATCTCAATTAATCCAGTAAAAATGAAAGAATTAGTAGAATAAGAGATAATAATAAATTAAATAATCCCGGCGAATTTTATTAAGTAAAATATAAACAAACTTTGCCTGTTTTTCTGTCAATCAAGCCTCACAATTTTTAATACTTTCGTAGAGTACTAATAATAATAATTGCAGAAAAATCCTGATGAATGAATTTCTCATGTGTCACAAAATGACAAGTGACGTGAAAAATTATCCGACAAATGATATTTTTTAATTTATTTTGACTCGTTACACTCAATCAGTGCTTTTTTACCTATTAATATGTTTTGTTTGTTATCGGCCCATTAATATCTCAATTAATCGGGTAAAAATGAAAAATTATCAGAAAAAGAGATTATAATAAATTAAATAATCCCGTAGAAATTGTATTAAGTAAAATATAAACAAACTTTGCCTGTTTTTCTGTCAATCAAGCCTCACAATTTTTAATACTTTCCTAGGGTACTAATAATAATAATTGCAGAAAAATCCTGATGTATGAATTTCTCATTTTTCACAAAATGACGAGTGACGTGAAAAATTATCAGACAAATGATATTTTTCAATTTATTTTGACTCGTTACACTCAATCAGTGACACGGCCTTCTAATGTACTCCTTGAAATAGCATTTAAATTCGAAGTTGCGATTGGCAGCTGTCGCCCCCTGTCGCCCAGTACCGGAAGGACTCGTGCTTGCAAAATTATAGACCTCCGGCATTGAAAAAAAGGTCGTCTGTTCCTTCAGGAAAGTCCAAAAATAGATTAAAAAATCCCAGTAAAACAGTCGCGACGGGGAATCGCTGGGAGTCCTGGGGATTTAGGAAAGTCCAGGAGTTTTATAAATAAAAAAATCGAAGGAATTAAGGGGGAGAGATCCGGACTTTTGCCAGGAGCACCGACTGCTATATAGCCCACGTGGAATGGATCGAAGCGAGAGGGAAAGTGTATCAGTGAGCTTTTACGAGTAAGGTCAGGGTTTGGCACTTTGGTTGGGGCTAGTGATGGCTTTTCCCTTGTCTCCTTCATCCACATAATCGCCAGTGATAAAAAATGTCGACGTGTCTCAGGGAACAGTGCGCCAGAGGGATCAACGAAATGATGACTGAGAATTTATGGAATTGCTGAAGATTAATGTGTCCGACACTGTTGTTGGGCGCCACGTGTGGTCCCACATATTGAGCACCAACTGCTGTCCCCGGAGACCCAGTTATCAGTGGAAATTCGATTCCACTGCTGTATCGAGCGGAACTCATTCAGAGTTTTGTATTTGAGTGGAGAGTTTTTTTTTTCTTACAAAGGCAGTTTGATTTTTAATTGATACGGTCGTCCAGGCAATTCAGGCCAATAGTTGATGATTTATTCCGGTGACTGTGGGGAGTTGTCTTCTGAAATTGATTGATAAGCGCATTCATATGCTGTAATAGAAATTGATTGACTGCGAATGATGCAACAATCAAGGAATATCGGAGTGCTGATTGGCTCCGCTCACAACCGCTACTGCGGTTTTCAAAAGTGATTATGGTGTGAGTCGGTGATGATGTTGACGATTTTTAACAAGTGGAATCAGCGATTTTACGGTGATAACAGGTACTTCTTTGATTACATATGGAATTTCTTTTATTTTAGAAAATGTTTTGGGAATTTCCCTCGAACCATTAACGACTGATCAAATTTTTTTGGAGCAAGTTGGCAAATTCGGTGGCTAAGTATTTTGATTTCTCATTGATTGATTGGAAATTTTACCCATTTATCCGTTTTTTTTGTGTTTGCCAGAAAATATTTTTTGCAGAAAAAATACAAAGAATTTTATTGTTATTTTACGATCAATTTATTGAGATGGTTTCTACACGATCGAAATTCTCTCAATTTGTCTTGTTTAATTTGTTTATATTGAGAGAATAAAAACCGGAGACGGAATATTTTTTTTCATTGACTTTCGAGTGGAATTATTTGCTTAATAGGAAATAACAGAGAAGACTGCATTCTCCATTGATTTATCAGTGATTAATCAAAAACGACACTTTCATTTCTTCAGTAATGAACATGAGAAGCTAAATTGATTTTTAATTACATTCTAATCGAGTGTTAATGAAAATACCCATTTTTATTAACACAAATTTCCTCCGTCAGCGAAGAGGAATTTGAATAAATGACAAGATAGAGTGTCATTGAATTCCCGATTATTAGATTGGCTTTAAAGGAGGCAATAGTTCTCCACTCCCCAAAACATTTAAATTCTTATTATCATAATACCATTATCATTATAAATAGTCATCTGATATCGAAGATTGAATGGAATATTAATATTTTTAGGGACTGGGATACGCCAGAGTGCGTGTCTATTAAACAATAAATAGAAAATTAAATTATCCTAGCGATTTCTTTCGCGAAGTTATTCACGAATACTCCAAATAAAAATAAATCTGCAATTTTTTTTTGGAGCGCAGTCGACCTTTCGTACTTTAGAGTCAATTTTTTGATTGTCTTTTTGAGCCTAAAAATCGTTTTTTTGTGCGTTTTTTGAAATTATACTGTTCGTGCACCTGTGGCCAACTGCTGGCATCTTTAAAACATCGGATTTTATTATTTTTTAGGTCATATTTAGCTACCCTGGCACAAGAAGCCGGAAACTGAGATCCTCACAAGTACAAAGTTTCCATCCGAAAGCAAACAGAAAAAAAAAGAATGTTAAGTGTCATCGCCCCGAGCCCAAAAATCTATAAATAGACATCCCTATCGCCCGAAAATCTCACAAAACCAATAATTCAACTATTTTCATAGAAGTCACGTGAGCTATATAAATAAAATAATGAACCCGCGACCATTGAGATTAACTATAATTGGATGAAGGGTTGCCCGAGAGTCCCTCCTTCGCCGCATTATAAATGCACGTCAGTTGTGATGAATAGCTTCAATCCGAGTTCGGCTCCGCGGCGCGTATCTAACATTTTTCATTGAATTTTCCTATCCAACGACAAAGAATTTCCCCGCTAAGCTCGACTCCAATTACTCGCACCGAATTTGCGGGGCAACCGTCGAAGATGGAAAAAAATAGTTCAAACAAAAGACATTGCTTCAATCAATCTGAACATATTTGCCCTTATCTATTTTTTCCCCATTCCAATTATTTACCGAGATATTGAGAGTCGAAGAATCTCCCAGTTTAACGAGAGCCAGGACCTGGCACTCTCTCAAAAAATTTCAATATCTCGAAAAATAATCGAGATAGGCAAAAAATCGTTAAGAACAAATATCTTCAGCTTTCGAAAATGAACATCTTTTGTGGGAACTATTTTTCTATATCTCCGATAGTTTTCAATAAATTCGGCTTAAACCTTTTGATGACCGGGCTCAGAGGGAGAGCAATGATTTCGTCGGCCGAAAAACCTGGAGAAAACATTCTGAAATAGTTCCGCCCTTTTAATGCTCATGGGAAGGGGGTATTGCGTATGGACTAGTAGGATATGCGTAGAAATCTAGTGGCTTCAGTTGATATTCACTCGGCGTCAGTGACGAGTGTCGACTGCACTTCAGTCCATCCTCCAGCCGAGTCTCGTGTAATTTAAGAATCAAGTTGAATTGTTTTTCTCCCTCATTTCCTATCTTATTCTATTACATGTCGACTTGTTGTGCCGGGATTTGCTTCGATAGCTGCCTCGATAATTCGTGAATATATACTCGAATAGATTACAATCACAAAATCCTCTTGATTATGTCAGTGGTAAAGTGGTGAAGACAATTTTCTTCGACTTATTCATGTAATAATTCCTCCTTTTCTTTTCTATTTTATTTTATTACTTCAATTATCTCTGCAAAATTCCTTCGTTTTTCTATTGATTGAGAATTTTTCTTGTTAATTCAAACTATCGTCGATTCACTGAAAACATTAAGTGATTTGATGGCTAATTGGGTGCTCGATGACGTGGGGAATTTTAATTTAAGCGGAGAATTTATCCTGTTATTTATTGTCATTCAGCTCATAATTTGAATTACAATAGATTCCCTGTTGAGTCAGTGGTCAAGAAGACCAGTTTCTGAATGTCGAGACGAAGAGATTGACAGGAATATTTTTTTTTCCGGCGTTTTGATTAATTTTTCCACTTCAATTCAATTTATTTTCAATAAGTTAATTACAACATCCATTTTTAGTTGAAGAATTAATCTTAGGTACTTCAATAAAACAATTACTTAATTTCATCTGATGTGGACTTCTTCGGATTATTTACGGATTGAACTTATTAAAAAATTTATGACAATTTCGGGAACAAAAATTAATTAATTCATTCATTACTATTGGCTTTCGTTCAGACCGCCAATTGAAGGGAGGAATTCTCAACGTTATTTTATTTTAATTCATCTGTCTCAATTGATAAACTACTCATTAATTGACTCGACTTGAGTAGCTCGGTAGACATGACCAACTGGGTCTTACTATTTTCCCAGGCTCTAATGGCAATTTTGAGACTATTAAACAAACTTCAAGTGACCGTTGAACCCTAGGAATCATTGGCGATTATATTTAATTTTCAGTGACAATTCATTCGGGTGAAAATAAATTTCAAACTCGTTTTCTACTTATTTATTTTTCAGTCACTTTCCTACTCCAGATTTTTCAAAGAATGTCATCCCTTATTATCAAAAAATTCCGGAAAACCCTGAGAGAAGTAATTTATTTTTAATCCCCAAAGTGATTGCAATTTTTTTATTTAAAAGCAATTTATACCACTAGATAAATTTCAATTTTCATTCGCCATAATTTTCTGCTCTTATTAGATTACATTATTCTTTATTTATATATTTTCCCTCACGTTAAACAAGAAATAACCGAAAAATTAGTTTTATGTCGAGTTGTCTTATCTGGTGGCACCCCTTAATTACTGAAGTTGAAAATGCACTCCTAATGACGAGAATGCCGCGACGAAGTTCCACATTCCCCGAACATGATAAATTTACGTATAATATTAAACAAAAATTACCCAAGTAATTGTGCTTCAATTGTAATTATTTAAATAGAAATGAATGGATCAATAAATTCCTGTGCCCAATAATTTCCCAAACTGCGGCAACTCGAGAATTTTCAGGGTTCGCGGATATTTTATTTTTTAACAACAGATTGTTTCAATGTTTATAGTCAACAGGTGAAATTAAATGACAATAAAACTGACTTATTGCCCTGCTCGTATCTATCCGCTGATCAGGACTGCTTTCAATGTCACGGGCCAATGAAATTGATAAAAATTCGCGTGTCAATAATTATTATAAAAAATAAAAGGCCCTCAGAAGGGAATTTCCCCTGAACTTTCTTCAAAAATTATCCAACTTCGGGCAGTTTAATCTGTTAGTTTCTCTATTTGTTATTAGTCTTATATAACGAAAATTCTCAGGAATAGGGTGGAAGGAGTTTGAAAAAACGAGTTCCAACATTTTCAACAGAAACTTCAGTCAAATATCAATCGAAGAATTTATTGCAGAGCATATTAACGTTTATCGCCAAATTTATTCAGACGTCCGTCAACACCGACATTATTTTTATATTTGCAGAGGTTTGAAAACTTGTCTGCAGGAATAAACCAGCTGTGAAAAAAAAAATCATGACTGCAACGGGATACGTCGACTCGAACGGCGAAGTGGGAACAAATGTCGGATCAGCAGACACAAGATGCGTCATTGACAATCAGAGCGCCAGTGAAGAAGTGATGACGCGTGTCAAGGTGACACCGGAGCGTCAGGACAATGACAACGGCGATGAAAGTGATGCTTTCATTGATAATAATCATCCTCAAATTGGCTCATTACGTGACGGATCAAAGCCGGGCAATTTTTCGCCCAATAAATTACCGAGAAAGAAGGATCAACCTGACGATGACGAGTACCTCTTGCCACCGGATGGCGGAGTACGGGCGTGGATGATAATGCTGGGTAGTTTCACTATCAATGGAATTCTATTCAGTGTCATCAACTCGTATTCCCTGATTTTTCTGGAACTGACGGAGATCCTGAAGGCAGCTGGGGAAACTGAGGTCTCATCAAAAGCTTGTGAGTTGTTAATTCATTGTTCTGTAATTGTTTTCTGGTTCTTTTTTCTTCTCATTGGAAGTCGTGGGCACACGATCACTTAAGACAATACCCAGTAGATGCCCCAGTTAGTGACACTAAACACCATTTGATGGGAAAATGTGGATTTAAAAAATTCAGTCGCGTTCGTGCTGGAGAAATTCTATACAGTCATTGAACTCTATTTGATGGCATCAAATCAAGAGATATCAGTTCGCCACGTGGCGGCAATGTTACAGTAACCGAATCCCACCTTCTTTCCGCGGAGACTAGCGCTTAACGATAGATAATGCCTATTAAATAAATAAGTAGTACAAATACTACTCCAAATACGAAAGAAATTGACTCAATTTTATCAAGAAAGTACGAGCCTACGAATTTCGGAATTCCTCCCATTTTTTTAAATCCTCTCAGAGGCACAGAAAAAAATTGAGACTCAGTTAACTATTTTTATTTGCTAACGTGCACTGAATGATCTGTTGATTTCATTTGAAAATTGAATTAATTGTTAAATGAAATTGTCGACACACCCGCTCAATTTATTCATTTATTTAGGTTTTTTTTCTCGAAAGCCGATCGCGAGTGGTTTGTAATTCTACCATGCGCCACTACTGAATTACTGTATTCATCTTTACGTTGTTATACCGAATCATACAGTGTAAAAATAGCTGCACTACTTGTAAGAAGCGGAGATCGATTTCACTATCGGTCGGAAGGGATGGAAATTCGATGACTTGTTCTCGTTCTCGTGATACGATATTTAATACAGTAAAATGAGAGCGAAGCTGGTGAATAAATAAATACCAAGAGACATGGCCGGTTAAACATTAAATTTTTTCTTTACCAGAGGAAAAGAACAATTAACATTCCTTCTGAATCTGAGCAATTGGCGATTGTTCCAAATTTTCGGCAAAAAGTGCAATAAATTTGAATAAATCGTCTGGAAAAAAAATTACATTTGTTAAATTTTGGGGAGAGCCTTCAACAGGCGACAAAATTATTAGTTCCAATAATTTTAAAAATAGTTTTTTAAATCTGAAAGTTTATTGGGTCAATTAATAATTGTCACCGTCAGATAAAATATCCGCCTTCCATTTCTTCCTGCGAGTGTTTCAATTTAACGATTACCATGACATCATGACGTAAATCATTTCAGTTACTACAGCATTTTCTGTTCATTAAAAATGGTCATGAATCGTGGTACTGTGTAATTATCAATGTAGTTTTTACTCAATGGCTATTGACGCGCGTAAATTGGTCACTGAACCGCTGTGATATCAGGAAAAGTTTCCCGCATTGTTTCCCGTTGTTGATAATATCCTATTGACACGTCTGACCTGCCGCAAGCATCCATAAATTGTTTACTCATGGGAGATGACGGAAAATTAGTCTGATTAATCTTGGGAGTGATAAGATAGTCTACAGACTTTTTTGGTCGACTCCAAATTCGAGTAAAATATTGGACACCAATTTGTCTGCCAAGGGCAGAGACAATTTCAATAAATCAATACCCAAAATTAATTTCATTATTAAATAACGTACCAATTGAAATTAATTGTTACTTTTTAATGTGGCTGCTAACTTTCCGATTAAATACACTAGTCCTCCTTAGATAATTGACCGAATCAATTACTTTGCAATAAAAATAATGACATTGATCCGGAGTTTGCCTCGGACGATTGTACCGAGTGCAATCAGAACTAATCCTCTAATTGTCGATTAATAAACAATTCATCCAACGAAATACCTTTCATACCCGTCAATTAACTCAACAATATGATTCATTAAGCAATGATTGCTGGAATCTCCAGAGCAATTATTAGTCCATCCGTAATGGCAGGGGCAAGTGGCACTGGTGGGTTTTTAGTTCTTTATCGAGGGTTCGGCGCTCGGAGACGTCAATAACATCAATCATCCCTCGTGCATAATTCCGATCGGGACTAATCGCTCGCTAGCATTTCACTCCGGAAGAAATATGATTACGCTGATCAAGGGGTAAATAAATGACTTTGATTCGAATTATTTATTTCTCCGCGATTTTTCAGTCGTGAGGTGAGTGGCTCGGGGATTGAGAAAAACTAGGGGACAATTGATGATTTTTAATTCAATTTTTTTTTGGTTCCAGCACTTGTTGGCTCGCTGACAATAGGGACTACATTTTTCTTGTCCCCTGTTGCTGGCATTCTCACTGATAAAATTGGAATTCAGATGACGACGTTCATCGGTGGGGCTCTCGCTTTTGGAGGGATGCTGCTGTCTTCTATTTTTTCTACCCGGGTAATTATTTAACGTGGGATAGAAATAAATATATCAAATATATGTACAGTGGCTTTGAGATTAAATGGTCACGAATTTAATTAAATAATTCAACGATCATTCTCCCGGCCCATTGTCTTCCTGAATATGAAGACTAGTCTAGATTTTCTGACGTCGTCTGTCCTTTTGTACGACAACATTCAGTCGTTTAAACAGAGTTTAATCACAAGATCCCTGGAATCCCTATGGTAAATATAACGGGATATTTTTCTTATTTTGCGTGATATTCCAATTGTCTCTAGGTTGAAATTCTCTATCTCACTTATGGCGTCATGTACGGCCTGGGAGCGAGCCTGGCCTACACACCGAGTTTAGTGATTTTGGGGCACTACTTCAAACGTTACTTGGGCCTCGTTAATGGGGTTGTCACCGCCGGAAGCTCTGTATTCACTACAATTATGCCTTACTTAATGGGCACACTGCTCCAGCGATTTGGACTGGTCGGCACACTCAGAAGTTTAGCAGTCCTTACATCAGTTGTTATGATGTGTGCCATTCTTTTCAAACCAATACCCGGTAGGTGAATCGCTTCAAATTTCACGCATTCATTACCTGCCGTATGCTATTTGAAACTGAACAAATGGTTAATTACATTCTTCATAGCTCGGGTTGAGGGCAAATAGCCCTAATACCAGCAGTTCTTCAAAGTTATTAAATTTTGATTATCGTCAGGAGAGTACCAAAAATTTATCAAACAATCTGACATGCAAAAGTCTCGCGGAATTCGCTTATCATGTCACCAACTCTACTGTTAATTTTTTGTATTCAAAGAATTAGAAAACAGAATCGACTTTTAAGACTTTAAGAACTCAGAATTTGTCTAAAAAGCTATCAATGGTGAATATAATTCCTCTCATTAAAAAAAAATGTTTCTGACTTGTCGTTTTTTTCCTTGATTTTTCAGTAATAAATAAAGCAGCCCATAAATGCGAGTCTGGGCTGAACCCGAAGGACACGTTCGGCTCAAAAATGAAGGCAGTGGTGAACACTTCCATCTGGAAGAGGAAGAAATACGTTGTCTGGGCCAGTGCAATCCCTCTAGCTCTCTTCGGGTTGGAATAACTTCTAACACTAGTAAAAACAATAAATAATCAGGCTTGAATTCGTAATAATAGGGATTTCATTTTTAGATACTTCGTTCCCTACGTGCACATAGCAAATTTCGTGAAGAACGTATTTGATAAGGACGCCAATAACCGTCTACCGATCATGTGTATTGGAATAACCTCTGGCATTGGTCGTCTGGTTTTTGGATACATCGCGGATTTGCCGAGGGTTAATAGAATATTATTACAACAGGTGAGTGAATGGATTTTTGTTCCCAGTCTCACTCTCCCAAGTCTCCAAAAATTCACTTTCCAAATTATATGATCACCTGAAGTCAAGAGGAACACGTTTTGAATGTCAGTAGTTGTTTTGCTCTGCAAAAAAATTATTAATTAATTTATTTATTTACTTTCCAGATATCTTTCATCAGTATTGGCATTTTGACGATGCTCTTGCCACTGACTCCTCCTTACTACTCAATTCTCCTTGTGATAACTCTGCTGATGGGTTTATTTGATGGATGTTTTATATCATTACTTGGGCCAATTGCTTTTGACATCTGTGGAAGGGAAGGGGCCACACAAGCCATTGGATTTCTTCTGGGAATGTGCTCTATACCTTTGACTCTTGGTCCGCCCATAGCGGGCCTACTGTTCGATCATTCAGGTAATTTAGCCAGCCTCGACATCACGACTTATCCTAATTAATCAATGCAATTAACAAATAAATAATGGAATTCGCCGATTGAACGGTTCAAGAATTATATTCACTCAATAATTCTTGTGTTCAATGTTGATGTAGTGAAAAACGAGGAATTAATTTTTTCGGTATTTGAGGAAAGATTGAATTCTCTAGAAAAACCAAGATTGATAAATTCATTGATCGATCGATTCGGTCTATTTAATTTCCAGGGTCTTATACGTTACCATTTCTTCTCGCTGGGATTCCCCCGATTATTGGAGCCGCCGCCATGTTTTTAGTGCGCTTCGTGGATCACTCCGAGTTGGAGTCTAGCAATAGTCCGTCAGCTGAAGATTCCATCACTGACGATGCGGGCCTCAATGGTTGGTAATCCGAAACTTAATTTTATAATTGAGTGGAATAACCAGAATTGTTTTTATTAATTTTATGTAGTCTTTTGTTGTTTGTTAATATGTTTTTTTTTACACTTCTATATATTCAATGTAATAATTTATTTGAAACGTTCTCAATCATCTCAATCCATTCAATTCTAAAATCAATTTTCCCGACATTGAAAAACTCAAACAATTAACCTATTTTTCTCCCCCCATTGATTTAATAATCCGCTAACTCATGATAAAAAATTTTTGCTTTTTTTTGTTGTCCTCATGCTTTGTAGTTTGAGTCTCGGTATGGTGGTGGTTCAATGTGTGATTCACAGGAATAGTAAAGCCGGGATGGAAATTATTCGATGGATCTGGTGGAAGGAGGCAGGAAGGTAGGTCGACAATGAAACAACAGTTATCAACAACTGCACTTTGCAATGCTAAATATCGACGGAATACTGAGCGCATCTCATACTCCGAGTCATTCATGGACTGTCCGATTACCTACTACAGATGCTCGAATCATATTCAACGCAATGACTGCGGATGCATTACTTCCTCTGAGAGTGTTCCATTGTTAATTAGTGCAAGATTGATTGAGTGATTGGGAGCACGAATTATGCTTGCGATAATAGACTGATTATCATTTTTCCTTACTTACGACTGCTCTGTGAGCTGTTTCACCATTTGCTTCGTGACGAGCGCAGTCACCAGCAGTGGATGTTTATTATTTTTTAATGGACTGTTTTGTTTGTTTTTGTTGCTACATTGTCAACAATCTGGCAACTGAAAATGTTACGCTTTATTCTATCTCTTCTCGCTCCTTCGTGAATGGATGAGTCAAAGTAATCTCATTAGTTTTTAGAATAGTTTCTGATTATTGTTGACAGTCTTATAATTTTTTTCCACAACTAAATCAGAAAATTATAAAACTTCATTGACTCATTGGTTCACTATTTCACTGTTCAACTGTCAGCAGTTGTCTTGTACTTGTTGCATTGGTGATATTTTTGTCTTGGCATTTTTTTTTCAATTCCGGTAGAATTCGAAGAATGAAAAAAAAAACTGATGATAGTGATAATTTAGATAATTGCACATCTGCATTTTATTCTTACTTTCGAATAAACTCCTATCGATTCTCAAGTGCTTACTATTTCTTTCGTTTGCCTATCCTATCTCTCAACTTTTGTCTCCCCTCTTTGATTGCTGTGATTATTCATTACTCGTTGATTATTCTGGTTTGTCTAGATGTGAAGAGACGATTTTTTTTGGAATTTCCAGGAGGAAACGAGCTCGAGCATTTGAAGATTAATGGAACCACCCCTGCATCACTCACTCAGATAAATGAGGATACTTAAATATCGCCCTAGAAGAAAAAAAAAATTTCACCCGCTCTGCCATTACTATTCTCCCTTGTCATTTGCTCAAAATCATTGTCAACAATTGATTGTACTCCATACACTGTCTGGGGGGAAAATCAGCTCACGCGGTCAGCCGAAGTTGTCATGAAAATTCCAGATTCGCGTTTTTTAATTGAAAAGGCCCAGTAAAAAATGACAGAAATTCTGCCAGATTTTTAGTGGCCATGGAGAGAGGGTAATTCGTAATGGACTATTGGAAATGAGGAATGGAATTGCTGAACATAGTTCAGGTGAAACGAAAGTACAAAATGACAGAACACAACTCGTCAATTCCGAAATAAATCGCGCTCCCTCGTCGTGAATATTTTTATATAATAGCGAGCATTGTTTAGCGATCTGTAGTGTCTTCATGATGTACCTGTCACGCATCGACATGAATTCATATTTTTTAGATGATTACAGTTTACCTCTGGAGAATAGATATTGTTCAGTATAATCGAGAAATAACGAGACAATTCGGATATGATTATTATCGATAATTATTTTTGTCTAATGAAGACTTGATAGATAGCAATGGAATATTTTAAGTGCTACAGAAGTACTTAAGAATTCTGTAGTTGAACGAAATAAAAAAGCGATTTATAGAGCATTAAAATTGATATCAGAAATAAACATTACTGGGGGGGGGGGATAGAGATATCGTTATTGTTTAGGAAATGTATATCGAGGAGTTACGGAGTTGTTTAAAAATAAGGAGAGTATAGTTTATTACTTGTCTATTGAGAACTCTGCCATTTTGAAATTATTTTCTTACCTCCGTGCATTGATGCATAATTTACGAGCCTCTAATGGCGGAATAGTATTAGGAATACAAGTGAGGGGATAATTGAAGTGTGCTTGGTAAAGAGCCATTGCGATGATTAAACTGTCGCAGAATATTATCTGCGACTAGTGCTCAAAATCAACAGGGTCCGACGATAACTGTTTTTCTCGTCGTATTTTCCGATTTTTCGATGACAGAAGAGTCTCAAGAAATTCTGTCTAATATCAATTAATCGGGTATTAGAAGATATTTTTCTGCTGTAATTACAAGAGATCATGTTGAGAATAACACGATAGGTGTAAATAAAGTTTGCATTTATCTTTAAAATATTCACGATTAAACTTTTTTTTTTTTTTTCGAAACTGACATTTTTTCCCAGAACTTTTTCTTTGAGATCATTTGATCTCAATTCGAGCATCAACGAAATAAAGAAAAATCATGCAAGCTTCCGTTCTCCATTCTTCGGACGTCGTTGTAAATGGTTTACTCTTAGAAATGTCTGATGACTGAAAGGTGAATTAATTAATTAATTATTTGCGTGCATAACAATTTTAATTTTTCGCTCAGAAAAAAAATTAGTATTCCCATCGTTCCTTCCGTCAAATAAATTGAAAAACGATTGTATTCATAAAATTTATAACATATAAATAATTCATATTTTCCAAATACAGATAAATTCAATGAAATAAGTATGACGAATACAAAGTGGGATCTATTAAATGTTTTAAATATTTTTAAACAGAGAAATATTTGAAGGAGTCTCAAGACCGACTGCTACGACTGAAATATTAATTTTATTTCATTTATAATAATAAATCGTAGTGATTGACTCGAAAAAACATTCGTTACCCCAATCAATGGAGTCATCGTTAATGAAAATGGATAAATTTTCCGGATGAAAATTCAAATATGAGATGGAATGAGTAATCACCTCTCATTTCCCAAATTAATCACGAAAATTGGAGCCGAAGTGATGAATCCGTTGGAAAATATAATTAATGGTTGCGTCGTGTGTACAACATTGGCGTCGAGACGCCGGCGTTGCGAGGCACCGGGTAGAAGTGCGCCAGCAAAAGCCAGTAGTTGCGCTCAGTTGTTCACGGGAAGTTACGAAAGTATCGTACCCGCAGCTCTCAATGCTGCCGCGCGTGTATTCTCATACGTTTTGAATAGTACGCGTTTATTTTTATCAGCATTATTTTTCACCCTCCAAATGTGAATTCCACAAAGTATTTTTTACACTCTCGCCTGCGCCAACAACAACTCAATTTAATTTAAACAAATTGAGCCTTGACTCTTGGAATTTCCGACTTTCAATGAAATAATCTGCCTTTTTTTTTTTATTATTTTTCCTACTGTTGGATTGAATGAAAAATGTTTATTTTCGTTTTCTACCGCTGAAAATTGTGTCTCCAAGTGCATTTATCCTGGCGCAAGTCTGCCAAGCACGCGCCAACGTCAAAACACTTTGCAAAAACAGGAAAAGAACAGAACGAGAGATGAGATGATTTTTATTTTTGGTCATGATCAGTGACGAGTGAGTGGGAAATATTGAACGTTAAACATTTTGCGGAATGAGTTTTATGTATAATGAGTAGTAAATTCCGATTGTCACCGCTGTCATCGTCATCGTGCTCGTCGTCATCCTCATTGTCTTCAACACGTGAAATTAGTGTGAGGAGGAAGTCCAGTCGTTTAAATTCATTGTCATCGAGTCAGAACAGCTGTGGCGACCAGGACATTCTTACAATTAAAGTTAAGAAGGAACCGCCAGAGGATGAGATAAAGGTAAAGACAAATTACTAATTAATAATCAAGACGGATGAAAGATACCCCACAAAACGTGGAGAATTCCTGTCAACAAATTGCCCTAATTATTTCTATGACATATTTTCCATTTGCCTCAATAAAATAAGTCGCATATAAATTTTAAATTCTACCAACTGTTCCATTAAATAATTTCCAGCAGATATTTTCATTCTAAAAAACCGCGGCGCAAGTGTTTAACAGAGTCCGGATTTTCCGTAGAAAAGCCAAATTAACCAGACGAATTAGTTAATAATTAATCCCCTAACTGGGACTGTTTGTCCAGTCTGAAGAGAAAATGAAGAGCTCCAAAAAATTCTTCGAAAATTGATTTCAGAGGCAAATCGACTGACACAATTTCCCATTTCCCCCCAATAAATTTCTTCTTCTGTTCCCATTTCTCGCGGAAAACTTGACCGAATTTCTCTGACCGCACGCGTCGCCCCGTGAACTCCAATTAAACTCAGCCCCTCGACGAAGAAACAAAAAAATCCTAAAAAACTGGAGGGCACAATTTTTCCAATGATTGAAATAAATCACAAAAACTGGTTAATCGAGTTAAAAGGAGGAAACGATTACCCAGGCACTCCCAAGTGAAAATATCGTGGTATTCCCCTCATGTAATCGGTATCTATTTTCATTCTTGCAAAAATAACCGAACAAAAGCCCATGTATTCCAGTAAGAAGAACTAAAGAGGAGAAAGACGCGGGGAAAGACGGAGTCGTCTTCAGTTTCGGCATTGAAAATATATATATATAGTATCGAGGGAGGATAGGTTTGCTTTCCGAGGAGGTAAAAAACGAGGAAGGGAACGTATAAAAGAGAAATAAGATGGTGCAGGTTGTACGTATATTTATATATATCTTGGCTGTATATCGTATTACATCTCCTTCGCCTGATTTATTCGGAATCATAATAGGCTGAAATGCGACACCAGAACGGCTCGCTTCACATCATTATACCTTTTGTCTTGTATGATCACCTGAGTGCGTTCAGTTTCTTACGGTTCTCCATCGATTTTGCATGTGTGGAGATTCGCCAGTGAATTACGTCGCGTTAACTCAGGCGCGAGGTTTTCCATGTTAATAATTATAATAACCCCAGCAATTGTAACTCAGACGGACAATTTTTCGGGAGAATTTGCCTCCTCCGATATTGTTTTTTCTACTGAAAAAAAAAGGGATTTGGTAAATTATTTTTCGCACAAGGATTTCAATTTCATGTCGAGGCGGTGGAATTGTACCGGGAGTTCAATTGATTCACTTTAAATTATTATTAATAATTATAATAATCCCAAGAACTGTAACTCAGAGGGCAAATTTTTCGGGCGAATTTGCCTCCTCCGATATTGTTTTTTCTACTGAAAAAAAAGTGATTCGGTAAATTATTTTTTGAACAAGGATTTAAATTTCATTAAAAGATTTTTAATGTTTCGATTTTTTATTGATTAATGTTAATGCTTCGAGGCGGTGGAATTGTTCCGAGAGTTCAATTGATTTACTTTAAATTATGGGAGAATTGAGAATTTGGATCGCTAAAAATAGCGAACAGTTTTTTAAATAAAATTAAAATTTCGGAAATTGCGTACATATTTTGCAGTGTAAGATCTGATTTGATTGGCCTGTATTAGTTATTTACAAATATTGCGGTATAAAATTATCTATAGGCAACATTTGCGAAGGAATTGATTGACGACAAGAGGAGAGATTTTATCTAGAGTAAGTCGTAGTCTAGCAGTCTTAAAAGCGAATGGGATTTTTTCTGCAGTCCCAGTGGACCCCTCCCGCGGGGTTGGCGTCGGGGTAAAAAAAGGGGAATACTCATTCTTTCCATATTCTTGGATTTGGACAGATGAATACACCCGAGGTTGGGTGAGGGATTCAGATGGACTCGAGAAGCACGTGCCCGAGGTTTTAAATAAACAGACGGCTGGGACCGGAATAGATCTCCCCCTACCCTTTGGACCTTTGCGTCTTTCAGCATTACGAAAGGTTTTCTGCTATTTTGTGCAAGCACGAGACTTCATGTTTTCGTGTATTTCTCTAGTTTTTGTAATGTATACTTCTACCTCTGTCGCGGTTTCTTTGTCAAGGAGACGGCGGATAAAAATCGAGGGGGTGTCCTGGGGACTTGAGCTGCAATCCTCAGGATATATGGGAGGTAGTGGGTGGGCCAGGCTGACCGTCCCGGAGAAGATGATAAATTGCGGGAGCTGAAGGAGACCATTTATTTCGATTTCAAATGGCTGCGGGAATCCCTAAATTTGTGTCTTTATTTTTCTACTGCTCATTTTTTTTTTGCGACATAGTCTCCTGGGGAAATAGAAGTCTTGGTTGATCTGAAAATTATCCGCAATATATATATTTTTTAAGAGACTCTCCGTTCAAGAGATAATTGAACAATTTCGAGGATTAATTAGGGACGTCCAGCGAAGTTGAGATCATATAAAAAATTGTTGATGACGAATAAATTTGTTTTTCTCTCATTTAACAATAAATTTCAACAATCAATTGAATACGAAATTAATATCACTGTTGATTAATATTTAGACGTAATAATAAATAAAATTTAATTAAATTAGTTTGGATTAGAATTAATTATAATCAATAGTAATCAAATATTTTCGTGACAAATCCCATTCAAAAACTCGTTATTTGGATGTTTTCATGGAAAACACTTGCACTCGACGTCACGGATTTCCGTTGTTTGGATTTTCCGAGGATTGCAACGGATCATTAAATTTTTTGACCGATCCCCACCGAATAATTGTACTTCTGCGCTGGTATACAATTTAACCGCACATGATAATCAGTCTGGGCTTATTTTCGCGTGCTACAAAACTTTTGTAAACTCAGAGTTAAAAGAGAAAGGGGGGGAGGGGGGAGGCTTTCGTTTTCGGGGGGTAAATGAACGGTGAGTTACCGCCGCAATGCAGCGGTTGATTACGCCTTTATTGCTCGAGATAAAACTTCCAAAATTCCATTACAAGATCATTAAAAAAGAAGGCGTCTGGTGGTATAAAAATATCCAATCCCTTTCGTGAGATTTGTTGGGCTCAACTCTGAATCATTTGGTTGGTAATTGAGGGGGGAACAAATTCATTGATGAAGTTGATCACATAGATCACTGGAAAATCAACATCACGAGCGGTGAGAACAATTTTCACAATTTACAATTCTGCAGCGAAGAGGTAAAACGAGATAAGTGGGTTTTTCCAATGTTTATAAAATGCGGATTAACTCAGTAACCAGTGGTTTTAGGGGATAATGTCACAAGACCATTTTCGTAGCTGATCAATTTTGCGATAAAAAAATTCTTCTGATAATTTCTGCTCAGATTAATCCTTAAGGAGATAAGACGGGTTTTGGAAGAATGAAAAAAATGCGATTATCTCGTTTTACTATTTCGCTACAGAAAACTAAAGTTGAGGGTTTGGGAGAGTTCGATGGGATAATTGAGCGCATTCTCGTCGTATTTTAGTGGATTTGTCACTGATAGTTCTTGGGATGTAATGCAGAATAAAATAAATATCCCATAAAAATGAAAAATTAAATAATATAAATTGCCGCGGAGAGAAGGTCGGGGGAAAAATCTAACTCCGGAGGTGCGGAAAATCCTCAATTTCCCGAGTATTGATAATTATATTTCGAGGCATCACTGGAGGCTAAATGAATATTACCGTAAACTCCAAGATTAAGTAATAAAAATAAATAATTACGTAAAAGTCTAACGGAGTCCCGGGGACTAACAACAATTTCGATTTCGATCGAAATTATTGGATTCCCCCACTCGCGCTGAAATCCGATCATCCCAGAGCAATTATTGGAATGTCCCAACGTGGGAATGCTGTCCAGGAAGTGTAAGAGAAATGGAAATCTGGAATTGCAGGGAGTCCTGGGAACTGGGCTTTCTCTATCTCCGGGAGAGCTCGCCGTAATTTTCATTTTTTTTGGAACTGTTAGCGGTCTTGCCGTATCATTTGGCAACGACAATCAGCGATGGAGCGCTCAGCAAATGGTCCTTCAGACACTCCTGGAGCGTTCGCGAATTGCTGAAAAAAATATCCAAATCTCCGTCGATCCCACTTTCTAATTTTTAATCCTCCGCAACATTTTATTTACATTCACCTGACATCTGGCGAATTTTGAGCTCCTCCATCGAGTCTCGCGCAGTTCAGTTACAACTCTGGCGTATCATTTGACAACGGGCGTAAATCAGTAATTCAACGCGTTGCAAATGATCCTTCGGCAACATCATCCGGGCCGATTCTACCGAGATACAGCGCATATTCAACGCTAGTCCAGGCACAAACACGTACACCGAGAGTAATGTATACCTCTCCTCTCCTCTTTCCTCCTCTTCTCGTCGGCCCCCTCGCCGTCACCCTTCTTCATTTACCCCAACACTCTTTCACGTCCCAGTGATATGGGTATCGCTGTAGGGGATGCTTGGATGCCTGTATTAGTCTTCTGTACATGTGTATTCACGAGTCAACGTCGGTAATACGATATCACACAGCCACCTTGCATGGCACGTTAGCTGTTGACGTCACGCTTCGCTACGTTAAGTATATATTTACATGTGCCTAGGTAAGGTGATCAACCCTCCTTTTATCGTGGCTCGAGCGGTACAAACCGTGTTTTCCGTTGGAGGAAAATTTGCCGATGCGGTCAGATGAATTTTCGAATTCGGCTACCTCCAATCACGCCCAGATTCGGGTAAAGAGCAACGACTGTCGGACATTTGGACATTTTTTTTTGCAGGAAATGTTAGAGAACTATTCACGTTATCTGCTGGAGGAAATTAATCAATTGGTTTTAGTTTTATTGGAATTACAGGAGAAAAATCTGACAAATTTCGAGGATCATTGGATCTTAGAACATAAAATTTTTGGGTGTTTAAGAATTTTTATGCCAATTTTTATTAAATATTTCTCAACGTCTCGAGTTTAATTATCTTTTTGTCAGTGTAAAGAGTCCACGTTTTCAAATTATCGACATTTTTTTCAACAACCGAAATTAAACGAAATTAAATCAAATTAAATTGACCGAAAAATGTCAAAAAATCAACTGATCAATTTTTTAAAATTTTATGTTGAGTTTTATTTGATGGGAAATATTTGTAGAGTGAGCTGCACTGAGAAATATCATGCTCACTTAATTTGAGAAAGTGACTAGAGCTAAATTAAATGAGAATTTTAAAAAAAACTCAGGACGAACTATTTTGAAAGCGGAGTAAATAATATTCGTGTCTACCCAACTGTTGAATTTCTACTGCGGAAGCTGTAGGCAAAGGTGAAGGGTGAATTATTACCGGAATGCCACGCTTTATCTCCAATTAATAAGCCCCTCTCCTGTCGAGATATAAAAACCGACTGATCACGAATTCAGAGGTAAAGAGATATTTTCCAGAACCTGTTTACAATTTCCCGGGATATATTTTATGCCACATTGAACTGAATTGTAACTGAGAAGTAACCCAACACCGGGTTATTGAATTACTCCCTGCATATGCGCAATGTAAACGTTACTCATCTGAAAAAAAAAACGCCTGCGTTCTAGTTTTTCGCATGTTAAATTTCAGTTTCAAATGATTTCCTGAAAAAAAAATGGATCCGACGATTTTTAATATCCAGACGAAATGCGAATAGAATATTCAAATAAATAAAATGCGATTTGGACAGAATTCACTGGATTGTTCTTATTTCTCTTAAAAACATTTCTCCATTTGCTCTGCGGATTCCTCAGTCTTCGAGACAAACTATTTTTCAGTTGCTATATTTTTTTAATAATAAAAATGTACCGGCCTCAAGGAATAAATAATAATAATCTTGAGGATGCAAAGTCAGTCTAGAATTTTCGAAAAGCACTGCTCGCCAAATTTTATTTAATAACGAATGACTGAGGCTCAAGGGATTGTTTGCAGAAATATTAACTGATCTTTGCTGTTGTCACTTAGTCCTTGGACTAATGGATTAACTCGTGCGCCACAGAACATCATGGGTACACGTCAATGACACCCCCTCCGTTAAATCCCCGTCCCGGGCGAATTGAATGCGATTGGAAATCACGGGGAGGCCGGGGAATTATAAGCGAAAATTTAGTCAAGCTTCAAATTGGTAACTAGAGTCATTCTCACGATTTTTATTCTCCCGTATTTTACGCGATGATTGTATTTCATTTTATGGGGGAGTAAAATTATTGCGAGCGATTGTTAAATGGAATATTTCGTATCGGTTTCTTCCCAGTAAAACGTCATCCGATATTTTTACGGGATTCTAACAATCGTTGTTACTTCATAAAATTGAAAATGATTGATCGACCAGAGATTTTTTTTATATGAGGGACACTGAAATTTGAGACGGAATATTATCGATCATTATAATTGTAAGAAGAGATTAAGTACGTTTGCGAAATAATGGAGATAAAACGAGGAGCAATGGGGGAACTTCAGGTATTTCATTTGAACGTAATATTTTTTTTAACGGAAAGTCAATTTGGTAAATGTACAAATTCCAGTTTTCAGGTCAGCTTCTCGTTAATTTCAATTAGGTCCCCCGGAAAATGGTCGGTATATCGAGATAATTACTATTTACGTGAAAATGAAAAGACATCGGGAAAATTAGTCCCAAAACAAAAAGTGACGGAGATATTCACTTCGTCTGTCGCTCAATTTCGTATCGATTTAGCAATTAAATTTTTTATAACCAATTATTTATTAATTATCTACATCCTGAGCTCGTGCGAGGGAAAAATCATCGACTCAAGTTCCAAGTTTAAAATAAAACAATAAAAAAAAAATGAAAAGTATGAAATTTTCCCGCCCACTGATACAATTTTTCGTTAGTTTCATATTTTCATATTTCAGCGGAAAATAAAAAAATTCTTTAAATAATTAATATTTGTAACGAGTAATTGTCATGATTATTTGAGATATTGACTACCGAAGTTATTTCTTTTGGATTGTGGGAGGAAAATGGCTTGAGTCGGTTGAAAAAAAATTGCCGAATGACTCCAAAAAATTCAGTTGCAAGTCAAGTAATCGGGTAATAATGTTTCACTCACCAGGAGTATGCAGCAAACGCAATGAGTGAGCTCCTCGGTTGGTACGGCTACGACAAGGTCGACAGTGGCTGCACCCGCGGTCTTAATCTGGACCACTTTGCCTCCTCCTCGAGTCCCAAGTACCATCACCAGAGCACACCGCGACTGACCAACAAAGGCACATCCCCGGGAATTCCTCGGCAAAGTGTATCCAGATCTCCCACTTCAAGGACGTCAAGGTCATCGCCGAGTATCTCGGTGGTGTCGTACAAGGAGAATGGCCTGGTCCAATCATCTCCGCCGATGTCCCTCAGAACGGGACCAGCGAGTCCCAGGATTCTCGAGAACAGCGACTCAGCGTCAGATACTCCTGGTAATTATATTTTTTGCTAGTCCTAAGAGCCGGATGTGACACTTCGAAAAAAATATAAGTTTGGTGATTACACAAATTGCGGGCATTTCATTCGGCAAAAAAAAAACATATTTAGTTAATTTTTTTCCGCCTGAGATACTGAGGGAATAGTAGATTTCGTTCCTAGGACAGAAAAATATTTTTTTACGAGTCAGAAAGAGCATATTTTGGAACGATGTCACCGAAAGTGAACTTTTCGTCATGTTACGATGCAAAAGTATTTTTCCTGGGCCGTCGAGATGGGATTTTTTACTCGTGTGGTTGAAAAAAAATAATAATTCTGACTGAGAATAGTAGATTTCATTCTTAGGACAGTAAAATTTTTTTTACGAGTCACAAAGAGTACATTTCGTAACGATGGTACGAAAAGTGAACTTTTCGTCACATTGGGATGAAAAAATATTTTTCCTGGGCCGCTGCGATGGGACTTTTTACTCGTGTCGTTAAAAAAAATATTAATTCTGACGATTGTGACTTCAACTGTAAA